>JZKD02S1124369.1:0-12948 GCA_000966675.3 Picea glauca | reverse complement strand
CAATGCTTGTTTCATTGTATTTTCCTGTTGTTTCTATGTTATGAGATGTTATTGTGTTGATTTAGCTTTAGTCTTGTCTTCACATTATATTTCATATCGTTGATTATTTGAATGATGTCCATGATCTGTTGATTTAGTTTGTACTTGTGATAGATTAACTATTTAGTTATTTGTTAGTCCACTTTTGATATTAAATGGTTGATAATATCAATGCCTAGGATTGAGATTTATTTCATCTTCAGCTATTGGTTATCTTAAGGTCACAAGATATTTAATTATTTATCTTTCTGTTGTTATAAATTCACTCCAAGCATCAAATACTTCCTTGAATTTCTTTATGAAGCACTATTGTTTGTTTCTGTCATGGGTTTTCCTTAAATATAGGATAAGAAGGAGCTCATACAATGTAGAGAAAGGAACTTAGTTTATTGTTGATTTGTTATAGGTTAGTAGATGTATTGTTTTCTTTTATTTAAAGTTGTTTACATACAAATGAATGATGATTGCATTAATTAACTTTGTCTATTTTTGTGATATCATTACAATCACATTTTCTTAGTTTTATTAGTTTAAATATCTTTAAAAATCAAAAAGAGTATTGTTCATATCTTGTTCAGAAACTTAATCAAACAATCACTTTCGCAAGATTTTATTTTAAACCTTGTAAACTTGTATATAATCATTGTATATTAACATGATTAGCTCAACATTTTGTAATTAGTGTGTCAATTGTTAGAATGATAGCTTTATATTAGTTTATTTCCTTCCATTGTTTTTACGACCTTAGTTGGCTAACATAGCCATAAAACCTGTTAGGTTAGATCATACCAAACGACTTGGGTTAAATAGACAACCTTCATCTAGATCTATCCATCCCATTGATGGTGTGTCATAAACGCCCATCAACAAATGGCGCTAGAAGGAGGGCCTGAAATTCATTGATGGAACGTGGAGGTCATAAGACTCCCCAAAACAATCCTTCTCCTATCATAACGTGTATTCTCTTAGACAATAACGCTACACTTGACCCAAATAATACCTCAAACACTACCCCTAGCATTCTCGTTGAACCAGTTACACCAGTTCCTCAAGGGATTGACATCCAAGAAATTGTTTGCCAATCAATCATAAGAACTCAAAGTGATTTATCTCGAATCCGACAACCTGGTAGACAAATTAATCAACCCCTTGACTTCACAGAATTTCAAGAACAACCTCAAGACATTGTTGGAGGATCTAGTATCCCACCATCCCCACCTGGTTCTTCTCCACCTTCTTCAAAAGGGGAATCCTCGGACGAAGCCAGTTATTCATCTAAACCATATCAACCTTAGACTCCACCAAATCCCATGGAAAACCAAAATAATCCCTCTATACCTTGGCTCTATCAAGAGGACATGGTTGTGCCTAGACCTCAACACCCATTTCCTAAACATCTGGAGAAATGGCTTCCCAAATTTGATACAGATTTGAAGAAATCAGCTGAGGATCACATCAAGAAATTTATGCTAGTTGGTAGACTCCGGAGTGTCGAACATGATGTTGTGTGCAGATTATTCCCTTACATTTTTGAGGGGAATGCCTCAACCTGGTATTTTGCACAACAACCTCAGACCATCGTCTCTTGGGACAAGTTTGAAATCTATTTTCTAGAAAAATTCGGAGATGATAAATTTCCAAAAGTCTTGGTAATGGAACTCTCTAGTTTAAAAATGAACCCTAAAGAAAAAGTTAAAGACTTCAATCAGAGATTTCTAATGATGAAAAACAAGATCCCTATAGATTCGATGCCTGCAGAAAAATTGATTGTCGCATATTATACTAAGGCTTTGCATAACAACATAGCCATATGGGTTAAAAGGTCCAAAAATAACACATTATTAGAAGCCTTTGAGGAGGCAGTCCTAATTGAGAAAGACATTATAAGCTTGAAAGATAATCTAAGTAGTGAGGCTAAAACAACTTCATCTTCTAAAAAGAAAATATAAATTCTCACTAGGCCTCCTTAAGATAAAAATCAACAAGAAACATTAGACTTGGAGAGTTTGCAAAAATCTTTCCAGAAATTATCCAATCAGGTCATTAACTTGAAAAAAACATTCGAGAAAGCATCTACAAGTAAAGGAGTTTTCAGACCACCTTTTAGAAAACATTTTCCTCCAAACTGGCCAAACCCGACCATAGAAGGTCTAAACTTCGAAGGTCTACAGTATGCTTTACAAACAATATTGGAAGCACATGAAAATTCTATTTCTTCTCCTCTTGACAATCATGATGATACTAGTGAGGAAGAAACACCTGACAAAGAGGATTCCTCTCCTCCCATTTTTGGGCATTTGTCGGACAACATCTTTCAAGCAAACTTTGAAATTGTCCATCCCTATAACACTAGAAGTAAAACACAAAACATGCCTTCACCCGAAACAAGTAAAAAGGTGGTTTCAAAACAGCCAAAGAAAACTGAAACAAGAAAAAACATGTTGCCCTAGTTTTAGAGTATGATTTAGTTGAAGATCTTAAAAAATTAAGGGAAAATATTTCAGTTTTTGAATTGCTGAAATTTCCACTTATCCTGCAAAAAATGCTCCAAAGCATTGCTGAAAATAGTAAAAAGAATGATGTTATCAACAAGAAATCAGTATAAATTGACTTAAACAAAGCTAAATATGTCTAAAGTAAAATGTCATCTGAAAACCAGAATAAAAAGAACTCATCAGAAAAAATTGTAGGAAACATAGATAAATTGTTTTAGGTACAACAATAAAAAAATCAACAGAATTATGTTGTTTCTGCACAAAAAAATGTGTCTCCTTTTTTATTAACTTTTGAAATTTTTAATAAGAATGTACATAACTGTATGGTCGACTCTAGCGCATCATCAAATGTGATGCCTTTATTTGTGTGCCAGAAAATTAACACTGAAGTAAAACCTTCTAATTTATAGATCATTCAATTAGATCGAACTAATGTTAAAGTTATTGGTGAACTCAAAAAAGTGTTGATAAGATTATCGTCCAATCCCAAAGTTCATCAAGTAATTGATATTATTGTTGTTGACATTCCTGTAGCTTATGGTATGTTTTTTAGTAGATATTGGTCAGAATAGTTACATGGCTATTTTTCTAGAGAATGGTCTCATTTATGGTTGCCAGAAAATAGACAGCCCAACAATATCAGAATAAACAGAGAATGTTACCTCAAGTACACTGTGACAGATCTGAACGACCCAAATGAGCCTTTTGTTACTACTACAAATTCGATTGAAACACAGGGAATGAATATCATTTTTGGTAGTTTCATGACTGAAATTTCCTCTATCACTAACCCAAAACAACAATATCAAGTAACATCCTATACTCAGGCACCAACTTTGCCAAGTACGCCAAATATTTCTAATGACAAACAAATCCGGTCCTTGTATTTTGATGGATCCAAATCCCGAGAAGGGGCAGGTGTTGGTTGTGTGCTTATCGATCCCACATGTAATAAAACATTTATTTCTTGTTTATTAGAGTTTGAATGTACTAATAATTCAATAGAGTACGAAGCACTTCTTCAGGGACTAAGGAAGGCACCGGACATGGACGTGCAAAATTTGGTAGTATTTGGTGATTCAGAAATAATAGTCAAACATGTAAGAAATGAAATACATTGTTTATCACTGCATTTGGAGAATTATCAAACCGAGGTATGGGGTTTAATGCATAAATTTCTAGCATTTCATATAAATTTCATTCCTAGGATGAGTAATTCAGAAGATGATTTACTAGATAATGTTGCTTCTAAATTGTTGCATGTTGAAGGTTTTTCTCCTAATGCCTTCTTGGTCAAATTGTTATTCAGACCATTGATATCTGACAACATCACAAACTCCCACATATTTGATGATGATCAGAAGATCATCAATGTTTTTCATATGGAAGACACCTTCCAGAATGCAGTTATCAATGAAATCACTCATGACGAAAATCTCTGAGATTTCATGGTAATATTCGATCCTCGATCTCCAGAATTATCATCTGATCTAGTAAAGGATATCCCCAAATATGTTGTGATATTAGAGAAATTTTATGACCTACATGACAAGTTTAGAGGGGTAGTCAATTGCAAAACAAACAACTCCTCTTTATTGTACGAAACTGTATATTTAGGAACGCGAGATAGTCCTCAAAATATCAATCTAATAAAGGGGTGTTGTGAACAAGAAAGGTCTCCTTTTATAAAATTGTTCAAAGAATTTAAAGATTTATTTTATTGGATGTATGATGATTTAAATACCTTTGACCCAAACATTATACAACATGTTACTCCTATGAAACCCCAAACTCATCCTTTCCAACAAAAATTGAGGAAAATACATCCCAAATTGGATCCTACCATAAAAAAGAAACTAAACAAAATACTTACTGCAAATATGATTTTTGCAGTTAGGCACACTCAATGGGTATCTAACTTACTACCTTTAAGGAAGATGAGTGGAGAAATTCAACTTTGTGTCGATTTTCAAAATTTAAATTGACCCTCTGATAAACACAACTACCATGTTCTTCCAATGGAAAAAATTCTAAGTGTCTGGTTTTGAAAGACTATATTTATTAGATGGTTTGTTAGGATATAACCATGTCCTTATGTCCCCTTCCGACCATCTTAAAACCACCTTTCATACACCATGGGGCACTTACGCCTACAGAAAAATGTCTTTTGGGCTGATAAATGTTGGTGCCACTTTCCAGAGAGCAATGGACATTGTTTTATATGGCCTCATCAACCAATCATTTGAGTTCTATCTAGACGATGCCACTTTCTTTTCCAAAAATAAGAACGATCACATGTCTCACCTTAGGCCTATGTTAGAACGATGTCGCAAGTTCGACATTTCACTAAATCCTAAAAAATCAATCTTTGCAGTAAAACAAGGGAAATTGCTTGGTTTTATAGTTTCTAAAGATGGAATGATCATTGATCCTAAAAGAACCCAAGCCATTTCCAACCTTCCCCCTCCTTCTTCCAAAAAGGCCATGCAATCCTTTTTGGGTAAAATTAATTTTGTGAGACAACTTGTCTCGAGTTTTTTCTGAAATGGTTAGACCTCTACAAAATCTGATTAAAATGGATGTTTTATATAGATGGGGACCACAAGAGAGTCAAGATTTTGATTCTATCAGAAAATCCATATTTGAGGCACCTTCCCTAGTGAGCCCTGATTTTTCGCATGGTTTTACATTATATACTTTTGCATCTGACAGATCTTATGTTGGTGTGCTCACACAGAAGAACGCTGAAATAAATGAGATACCCATCTTATTTATGAGCTCTACCTTTAAAGGAGCATAATTAAATTACCCCATGATAGATCAATAGGCGTACGTTGTTTTTAAAGCTGTGAAACATTTCACGGCTTTCCTATTAAAATCTAGGACAAAAATTGGTGTTCCTTACCCTGCTGTGAGAAATATGTTAGTGCAGAAAGAGATGGGAGAGAAAAGGGAAAATTGAATAACATCACTTCAGGAATATGACCTTGAAATAGTACTTTCACAAATCATTAGAGGTCAAGGCCTTTGTAAATTGGTGTCTGATTCAGTTGAAAAATTAGAAAGTCAAATAAATACATTAACTGTAAATTAGCATGACGAAAAACAGATCAGTTGTACACAAACTGTGCCCAATTCATGGTATGATAATATCAGATTTTATTTGTTGCATGTAAATGCTCCTCGTAATCTCAATCCTAAAAATAGAAGAGCACTAAGACTTAAATATGCATCTTTCCAATTAATTAATGATATATTATTTCAAAAAAAAATTGACGGTGTTTTTCTGCGTTGTTTAGAAAAAGAGAAATCCAAAAGGGTGCTGGATGAACTTTATTTCGGTGATGCCAGGGGACATTTTGGTGTGGATACCACTGCTCACAAAGTACTAAGGGATGAATATTATTGGCCTACCTTGTTTAAGGATGCTTGCACATTGTCCCGTAAATGTATTATCTGCCAAAAGGCTGCAAGATGGGTGAAGAAAGCATCTTTTCCTTTGCAACGTGTTACAGTAGATACACATTTATAGGAGTGGGGCCTAAACATTATAGGACCAATAAATCACCGTTACGTACAACAACACAAGTACATTCTCATGGAAACAGACTATTTTATGATATGGTCTGAAGCCTTTCCATTAAAAGTGGTCAATATGAATCAAGTAGTGTCATTTCTGAACTCCCATATTATCACTCGATTCAAAATTCCTGAATGTCTAGTTTTTAACAATGCTTATTATTTCTCTTCCCTAGATATTAATGTTTTCTCTCTTGAAAAAGGGATTAAACTAAATTACTCGACCAACTATTACCCTCAAGGGAATGGTTTGGTCGAATCAACAAATAAGAATCTAATCAAGATTATAAAAAGGACAGTGTCAGAAAACCACAAGAATTGGCACAATGCACTGTACAAAGAACTTTGGGCTGATAGGGTAACTCCAAAATCCTCCATTGGGAATTCTCCTTCCTTCCTTTTTTACGGAAGAGAATCCATCCTCCCCCCACATGTCTTGCTTCTTTCTCTGCAATTGTCGCATAAATTTCAAGAAGAGAAACGTCCTCCTCTAGAAAATCGGATAAACACTCTCTTAAAATTGGAAGAGGTGAGGACACAGGAAAAACAGAAATTGGATCATCACCAGCAAATTGTAATGATATGGCTCAATACAAGTTCATACTCTACAAGAAATTTTAATGTAGGGGATTTGGTCCTAAAATGGGACAAAGCACATGAGAATAAAGGAGAACACACCAAAATCCAAAACCTATGGTTGGGGCCTTTCATCATTTCTAAAAAAAATACTTCACAGGGACAACCAAACACTTTTCCAGTGAATGGATAGTCTCTTAAAAAATACTTCACTTGAGATAATCAAATCCACCCCTTTGTAAATATTTTAATTAAATTTTTCTTTTTTGATTTTGGTTCTTTTCATTTTGCTTGATTTTTTGTTTTTTCTGGATGATTATGTCTTAATCATTGTTCATTATTAAATGGAATTGGAATTTTCATTGGCAAAAATTGAGAATAGTTTGAAGCATCTGAAATCAGATCAGTTACGATAAGTTTTGTCCAATCATTATTCCCAATTTTCATTTAAATCTAAGGGAAACATGATTATCTTTAAAAAACTTCTAACGTCATCCCTGTTTTAAAGAAAACAACTCACAGTTTTTTCCCATCCCAGAGATGATTTCTTAATTCAAATCTAAATGTCCAAATTATGATGAAAGTCATCAAAACAGAAAAAATAATTCTTAAAAGATCAACCCTTTCATTACCTGACTGTGAAATTTTCTATATCATCCCACTCTCTTGATATCACAAAGTTCTGAAAATATTATAAACATTTTTGGACAGTTGGAACCACTGTAATGTGTGGGAATTCTGTGTAAACCCGCCGAGATTCTAAAAATGTGTGTTGGTAGCAGGTAAATGCACACATGATATCAAGAAAACTTCATAGAGCTACTGAACAGGCCTACTGGTACCGAAACAATGTTGGGTTCGAAAATTCTCATGTTTATTTTTTTAAATTGATCAAGATGTTAGGATGATTTATCATAAATTCACAACTCTTGTATGGGATAGAAGTACTAGAGTGGGTTAAATTACATCCTTGTCAAGGCTATGGATGACTGCTGGCAGTAGTGGCCATGTCAATGGCATTGGAGTCACTTGTGTAAACATCACTACCCCTGTGATCTAAACGAGATATCGGATTACAATTTCTTGGACAAAACTTTACCCAATACTATGATTGTGTTATTTTTTTTCAGTTATTGTCGAAATGCTTAATCTGTATTTTAATTTATTTTATTAATTATTGATAAGTCATCTCTTCCCTGATATAAATTTATGATGATGTAGAGATAACTGCTTCACTCAGCGTGTCACCATTGTTGGCAGCCAATAATTTTTGTAAAAATTATCTTGTTATAATTTTGTCGCTAAGGGATAAAAAAAATTGTAGCTACCTCCTGCTCCTTACAAACTTTTCTATTGTTTTGGTTTTGAGAAGGTTCATTGTCCTAGTTATGCGTAATAATTCATCATTTTAGTCTATTGTTTGTTTTGTTTAATTTCATGACTGAAAGCATGAAATTATAACAAAATTTGGCTTGATTAGTCATCATACAATTTATGATTTCTTTTGTTTCTTTTGTAAATGGGATTGTGACTAAAGGGCATCTATATTATTTTTATAAACCTAAACATTTGTAAGCCTATATTTCCCATTCATTGATCCATTATCATAACACTTGATTTATCCACTTTGGGATATGTGACTTGGTCATTTCTATTTTTGATTATATCATTTTTACATTTCATATATGCTTGAATGCACATAAACTTGGGTTAAATTTGAAATATGAATCCTACTCTTACTAGTCATATAATGATCTTGTCACCCTGGTACAGGACTGACACACTCAAATTCCACATCACCCTTTGTCCTGCATAACTCAGACTTGCATTCATTATTGTAAGAGGTAAGTGGTGGTGTTTTGGGTTTAGTATTGATTTCACAGAATGGTTTACTATCCTGCACGTCCTCTGGTTATTGCCCACTCAAAGCTCCAAATGTTTGTTATGGTAGCCTCCTGAACCATTAGACATTGGTTTCCTCATGATTATGCAAATCTCTTGTTGTTGTTTGTGTGTTGGATAACACAACCTACCTATCGCTTCCTTTTCTATTTCTATGTGGTAGTATCCATGTCGCTCATGGTAAGAATCGAACCCAGTGGTTCGCAATCCCTCCTCTCTCATGACGATGCCATAGACGACATTGTGGCCCATGGCTCGGATGTTTTTATCAGATGTTTTGAGGGTTTCAACCTCGCTGTGGCCCAATATTTTCCTTAGACATTTGATGGAACCAGAGATAAGGTAGGGAATCTACAGCTAGAGGTAATAGAGGGTTCCATCACAAGATCTACAGGACTATCCCAGCAGGGAGAATGATGGTTCGAAAAAACAAAATCGAAGGTGTTCCTTGTCATTTTCTCATGGCCTCTGAGAAATCATTTTTTTTCCCAAAAGGTACACCAATATCTCTTTTCAAACCTTGATGGAATGGGCTGTTCTTAATGTTGAAGCAATTTATTACTTGCGAAGGTAGATATGGCATGGTATTCTTGTATCATGTCTGCTTGCTCATGGTTTTTCTAGGTTTTAAGTTGAATGTGCCTTTTTGTCTTCATAGGAGTTTACAGAAAAGGGATAAGTTCTATCAGACGAAGAAATTAAACCCACAATAAAGCCTATTTCACCATGGTCTCATCCAAATCCTTGGGGTCTCACATCTGTTTAAGACTATGGATAATTAGGGAAATTTCTTGTTAAGAAATAATTTTTCCCTACACAGAATTGAAATAAAATCACCTCTCCATCTCAATGAAAACCCCATCCCCTGTCAATCTAAACCTACTGTCGAAAACCTATGTGTTAATCTACAAGAAGATCATACAAATACAGATCAAAACTTTATTGCTACCCAAAATTCATTAGGAAAGAAGCCACGATGCGTTTTTGTGCCCAAAAAGTCGCTGGAAGAGGTTTCAGATGTGTTAAAAGACAAGACTACTACTGTTTCTCCCCATGAGCCGATGCAGGTTATTTTAAACAAATCAAGTGTTAAGAAAAATGGTAGATGTAATAAGAAGAGTAATCTGGATGTGAATTTTACAAGCAAGAGACAAGGCAGGCTGATATCTAGAAATTTGAGAAATTGTCAGTGTGATCATCTGAGCTCGATTCCTGTGATCGAGATCAATGATTAATTTTCCAAGGATGAGATCGATAAATTTATTTCTCAAGATGATGTAGATGACCAGGTTTTGGGAAATGATTTCAATACTGTTGCAATACAGTATGATTTTGTTTGTAATCTTCCACTGTTCCTAAAAAATCAAGAGGGATTTTCTGGTATACAGCGCGATCTGAAGCAAATTACAGAAAAGACTAAGTCTCCCTCTGAAAAGGAGTCTCATCTTCTACATACTATAGAACCGGTTCACTATGAAAACTATCTTGATTGGGTTGAGAGATACTACATGGATATCCCCTATCTCCAAGCACAGTTAAACCAAATTATAGCACGGAACTCATTGCTCGAGAGGGAGAATGATGAATTGAAACCATATGTTCAATCAAATGCTCACAGGAAAAACAAGAGGATTAAATGGGTTGGTAATGTGATTATTAAGAACTCAACGAACTTCAAAACTATCATAAATTCATACTTATTATATGCTTCTTTGTCTAATCTCTGAAATGGTAAAAAGTTGTTGTTTTGATTATTTTTTTATTTGATTCTGTTGGAAAAATAAAATAGATAGATTTATTTTGTTTTTGTTTTAATTTAAGACTAGCTATAGAATTGTAAGATTATGTAGCCAGTCTATTTGAAAGTATTAGTGTGTATTGTTATCTAAAATTTGATTTCGTTTTATCATTTTCAGGTAAACACCAGTTTATGATGCTATTTTCAAGGAGAAATAATCATGGATTAAGCCCTCAATAGCTTAGTAATTTCTCAGTTTTGAAAAAACAATGTCATTTATGTAATTATTTCTTGATATAAACTCCTTTGGAGTATTCCTGTTGTTATTCTATTTTTGCAAAACAGACTTATTTTCAAGGATAATCCTCTATCTTGTATGATAAGAGGTTATTGATCCAATAAATGTTTAAATAGTTGGTGTTGCTTAGTGTAAAGGACAACCTTTTATGGACCACAATATGGACATAGTTTTGGAAGTGATATGGGAAAGTAGTTTGTTGTTGTCTTTAAACCTGTCTGAACTGTGCAATGCTTGTTTTATTGTTTTATTGTATTCTCCTGTGTAACCTGCCTCTCAAGAACTCCATTTTGTTGTGGAGTCCTTGGAATTTTGTACTCTCTTTTGATCCCATGTTTATCACATAATTATTTGAAGTTCCCAGAACTAAACTCTCCTCCTCTATCAGACCTTACTACCTTTAATATTTTTCTTTTTTGATTCTCAGTCAGAGCCTTAAATACTTTGAATTTTTCAAATGCTTCAGATTTTTCTTTCAAAAAGGCAACCCAAGTTAGTCTAGAATAGTCATCAATAATCAACATAAAGTAATTATCTTTTCCTGTACCTTCTTTCCTTGATGGTCCACATAGATCCATATGTACTAACTGGAGAGGTTTTTCTATTGAAGGAAAGTTTTTAGATTTGAACTGAGTGCAAGTAAGCTTTCCTTTCTGACAGGATTTACAAACAGAGTCATATGGCTTTGATATCTTCGGAAGATATTTTACTGCCCCATTGTTTCTGAGTTTGATTATGTGATCAAAATTTAGGTGACCAAGTCTCCTATGCCACAACCAACTTTCATCATATTTTCTTAAGTTGCATTCTTCTTCTTTTAAAACACACAAAACTGGAAGTACACCAACTTCTAGTCTTGTTTTGAAACTGCACGCGAAGGTGCTTTAGGGTGTGGATATAGCTTAGCTTCCTAAGGAAGGTAAACCTTCTTTCTTTCTATGTAAGGGTTTTAGCAAACTTCCTTTTTCCCGAACCATGCATTAGTAGAAAGGGGGTACGTTAACTGCCTATCCGGACATTGTTTTATGTTCTTATACCTTTTGCAACTAGTTGACCTGAATCCACAGTTTTTATTCTATAGTCTTTAGAGTTAAAAACAACTTCACACCCTCGGTCACAGACTTGTCTGACACTAAGAAAATTATGTTTCAAATCTTCTACAAGCAACACATCTTGAGCTTTTGTTTTTCCGTTACATAAATTTACAATTCCTTTACTTTTTATATTTCCAGGTGCATCATTTCCAAAAGTTACATTCCCTGATTTGTTATCACTTAGAGTTAGAAACATACTTCTGTCTCCAGTCATGTGTTTGGAGCATCCACTGTCAATATACCAGGGATTCTTTTTCTTTTGGGCTGATAGCACTAGTCCACACTTGTCATCTACTTTCTTCTTCCAGACTTTGACATTTTCAGTAGTGGGGATTAAATCTGAATTGTATTTCCTTAAGCGACAGTCTGCAACTTTATGACCATAATTATGACAGTTGTAACATTCTGTTTCACTAAATAAAAGATCATAATGATTGTTATGAACATATCTATTGTTGTGTTTCACCTGTGTCCTTCTCCCAGTCATCACATGATTTATAATCTGTGATTATTTGTTGCTTGGTTGTCTCAATCTTTGTTGTGGAAGATAGTTATTCATTGAAAATCTTGATTGTTCATATCTAAATCTTAAAGAACAGTTTATATCTTTGTGACCAAAATTAGAGCAGAGAAAACAATAACCATAGAAAAAATCTTTGTACCTTGAAAAAATCTGTCTTCTTTGAGGAGGTCGACTTCTGTCATGCCAATAATCTTTCCGGTCTACAAATTCGGTTCTGGGGATTTTTCTTTCATTTCTTCTTGGTGACTGATTTTCCTTTTTTGTTTCTGCAGAGTGATTGTTGTCATTGTTTGAGGATTTGACAAACTTGATAGATTCTATATTGTTTGGATGATCACTACTTGATCCTTCTTCATATCCCAATCCATCTTTCAACTTTCAATTTCTTTACTGATTTAGAATGGCAGTTAATCCTTCTGATGCTTTAATACTTGACAGATTTTGATGATACAATCCTTTAAATTTCTCCATTTTTTTTCTAGTTTTTACTATCTCTTCTTCTAAGGCTTCACATCTGACTTTCTTCTCTGACAATTGTTGTTTCAATATGTCTTCTATTTTCTTTGCCTCTTCTAATTCCACTTTCGGTAGAGCAAAGTTTTCATCAGGTTTTTTACTGTCTTTCTCGAACTGTGTCAACAATTGTTTTTGCTTTATGTTCTTAGTTCCGAGTCTATCAATTTATTCCAGTGCACTGATCAGTT
>JZKD02S1124336.1:0-12949 GCA_000966675.3 Picea glauca | reverse complement strand
AAAGGTACTTCTAACATCCTTCCTTCTCATGCATTAGGCTTATATAGATTTGAGAGAAATTCAGTGTCCACGTTAAGCACTTTTCTGTCTAGGGTTAAGGTCAAGCCCTAGAGGTTGATCTACTTGTCCGCAGGCAGATTTTCCTACAACAACATCCACACAATGAGTATACTTCGGGGTGTGAAAAGTACAACTAATAAGGGCTTCACAGGATATGTGATACGAGCGTCGTGATTTTTCAATTTTTCATCCCTCATAATGAGCTGATTATGGTTTTTGCGCTTGCCAATGTGACTTCTATTTAACAACTTGCTTCGAACCTCATCACGTAAAATTTTCTTTTTGATAGGACCTGACTCTTTTGGAACAGACTCGTACCATTTACACATGTTTTGACTCTGACACCCTTTCTTGACTCCAAGGGCCAACCAACCACTTGCTAACCTTGGCTCCTCTATTGTTCGGTACCTAGCCTCACATGCTTTGACACGTGGACCCTAACTTGACTAATATTGGCCCTTACTAAAAAGAGAAACGATGGCACTAATAGTTGGCACCAATGGGAATGTTATCCTCCCAGTGAGGTAGAAAAGAACAACAGTCTGAGTGCCTGACCATTGGGGTTTATTCGACTTTCAGACACTCAAACATGAAAAACAAAACACATCCTAAACCTATTTGTACAACTTCTATCAGACTCAGCATAAACTTAGGGCCTTCACTTCAGGCTTCAATTTTCTGCTGACATACTAACTAAAAAATGCTTGACCTGAAAAACAAAATAAAATGACTATTTACAGTGACATGTGATTTAAACGGAATTTATTGCACCAAATAGTGTTTGAGGAACCTTCCATTTAGAGGACCCCAACCAATGCCTTCTCCATCAATCTATTCTAGAAAATAAGCATTTTTCCCACGATATGCACTGATTATGAATGGACCCATCCAGATATGATTGAATTTTTTGTGCTCGCCTTTGTCTTTGTTCTTCGCATCCCATTTCAGCACCATGTCCCCCATATGAAAATCTACTTGATTAGAATGTTTTTCAAAGGTTTTCTTTATCCTTTCCTGGTGGAGTTTTGATTGATTGTACACCTTCTCCCTCATTTGTTGTGTGTGAATTAGATGATTTATCCTCCTCTGGGCGTTATCTGGCTTGGCCTCCTTCTCCTGCAACAAATTCATGACAGGTAACCCCAGTGAGGTGGGGAAAATTGCATATGTATCATATACGATATGAAATGGAGAGGTTGAGATGGACTTCTTGGTAGTGACCCTATCCGCCCACAACATGTAAATAAGGTTCTTATGCCAGACCTTCTTGTTATCTTGCAGGAGACTTTTGATGATCCTGGTCAAGATTTTATTTGATGATTTTGCTAACCCATTTCCCTGCGGGTAATACATTGTAGAATGTCCTAGTTTTATGTTGTAGTCCTAACAAAACTTCTCCATATTCTTGGACTTGAATGGGGCTGCATTATCTGTTATGATCTTGATAGGGAATCTAAATATCAAAAGGATATTTGTTTCCAGAAATTGAATGATGACTGTGTCAGTAGATTGCTTCATTGGAATCACTTCTATCCATTTCGTGAAGTAATCTATGGCTATGAGTATCCATCTGTGTTGCACCGAGGATGACATATGGATCTCCCCTATAAAATCCAAGCCCCATTGCATGAAATGCACTTCGACTGAGATCAGTTTCAGGGGCAGGGGTTATAGCTTCCTTCTTCCATAAAAAATATGACACTCATGGCAACTGGAAACTTCTTTGTAATTGTTCACGAAGATGCTAGGCCAATAGTAGCCTTCTCTCAGGATTTTATGTCTAGTGGTTTTCCAGTAATGATGCCCTCCATA
Organism: Picea glauca; assembly: GCA_000966675.3. Taxonomy (NCBI): domain Eukaryota; kingdom Viridiplantae; phylum Streptophyta; class Pinopsida; order Pinales; family Pinaceae; genus Picea; species Picea glauca. Next base: position 11,077 of record JZKD02S1124336.1, on the reverse strand, counting down.
GTTTCCTTTGTGGAACTCTTTGATAGCTCGCTTCGCATCGTTTTCCAGCAAACAACTCAACAATATCCCTCCGGGATCTTTCCAGTATAGTGAGTTATCCAATATGCAGAACTTAACAACTTTGATTTTTAAGAATCTGGCCTTGGTATTACTTAAACCTGGAGGGTCCTACAGATTTCTCAACACATAGATGATGTTTGTATACCATGGTGAATCAACGAACTCTTGAGACACCTGCACAATTGTTTCTTCCTAAGGGTTCTCTGACAGATCAGTGATGAATTTCATTCCCGAGATGTCACAGTCTGACTACACCATCAACTATGCAAGGCCCTAACCTTTGATCAACTTCGTGGGTTTAATTTCCAAGTCATATTCCAGCATGGTCGATATCCACTTACCTCTTCTTCCCTCAGGGTCTGGCTGAGTCAGGATATCCTTGATTGAGTTGTTGGGCACGTAAGCTATAATGTGAGAGTGTAATATGTACGTTCTAAACTCCTTCAGGGATTTTACTAAGGCATATGTTTGTTTTTCCATGATGTCATACCTCAGCGGAGATTCCCTCAGCTTCATGCTAAAATAGGCTATAGGGTTCTCAAATTTCTAATCGTCTTTTTGTAACAACACATCGGCAATGGTATGCTCCCAGGTGAATGAAAATGAGATGAAGTATTTCATGAAGTCTGGGTTGGCCAACATGAGAGATTTAGTTAGCACTACTTTGATATATTCAAATGATTTTATGTCTTTAGGGTTCCACTTAATCTTGTTCCCCTTTTTGATCATGCACGTGATATGTTTTATAATTTCCACCAAGTTTGGGATGAATATTCTCAAGAAATTTACCTTTCCCAGGAAATATTGCACCTCCTTCTTACTGCATGGAGTGTCAAATTTTAGAATTCCTTCAACCCTGCTGGGGTCTATCTTAATTCCCTCCTTTGAGATGATGTGCCCCAACAATGTCCCTTCTTGCATCTTAAAATGTGACTTTTTGGGATTCAATGATATTTCGAATTTACTGCATTTTTGGAACACCTTCTTCAGATGCTTGAGGTGTTGTTTGTCAGAGTTGGAGTACACCGTGATGTCATCTAGATAGATTATGATAAAATTTTCCCTTTGGTCAGCAAATGATATTTCCATTTCCCTCTGGAAGGTAGCTCTGACCTTCATCAAACCGAAAGGCATATTTTCATAAATGAACGCCCCCCATGGTGTGGTAAAAGTCGTCTTTTCCCTATCATCCAGGTGTACCAGGATCCGATTGTAACAAGAAACACCGTCCAGCATGGACATATTCTGGGACCCTACAACCTTCTGCAGAATATAGTCCATTTTAGGGAGCGGGTAGTGGTCCTTGAGGGACACTTTGTTCAAGTTTCGAAAATCCACACATAATCTTATTTCGCTGCTCTTTTTTCTTACAGGTAGCAAGTTGGCCACCCACTTTGAAAACCTTAAAGAAATGATAATTTTATCTTCGAAGAGTTTCTTTACCTCATTTTTTATTAGCGGTAGCAGCAGGGGATTTATCTATCTCATCTTTTATTTGAAGGGCTTCTGGTCTTCTTTTAGAGGAATGATGTGTTGAACCACTTTGGTGTCGTAAACCTTTAAGTCATCATAACTCCAAGAGAAAACATCGGGGAAATCCTTCATGAGCTTGATATAATCTTGTTTTACCTATGGACTGAGCATTTTCAACAATTTGATTATTTTCAGGTTCTCCTGAGTCTCGATGTTGCAATCGTGAACATCTTCATCATTTGCAGTGATCTTGGGGTTCCTGGCCACATCGTTTTCATCAAACAACTTTTCCAATGGAACCAACCCCTTTGGGATAAAATTATTCTTTATATGTATTATGTCCCTCCCAGCTATCTGGTTTTGGAGAGGGTCATCGTTACTGTGCGCATATGCACTCCCCTCTTCGTCATAACATCACTCATCATCAATGTTCATGTTAGTGAACTCGTAGCTCATTTGAAGAAACCTCTCCACCTATTTGTCATCCTCAAACACCTGCCATTATTTGATATTATCARGCACTGTCGGCATGTGCTTGACTTAGATATCATACTTTCTATTGGGAAAGATGGGAATTTTAAAAATAGAGGCCGAGGTGGCCAATGCATCGACGATATTATTTTTCTCCCTYAGAATGGCTGACAAATTATATTCCAGGAACTCTTMGAGGAGCTCAAGAACCAGGTTCCTATATGCTCTCAACCTRGGGTGCCTGGATTGATATATTCCCTTTATTTGGTTTATAATTATCTTGGATTCCCCATGCACTGATATCATTTTTGCACCYAATTATTTCAAGACTTTCAKACCCAGAATCAATGCCTCGTACTCAKCCATGTTGTTTGTATAGTCRAAAKCAAGCTTGTATGAGAAGAGTTTCAAACCTACCTTAGGAGGAAATATCCACACACCAACCCYTGCTCCTTCCTTATTGACGGATCTGTCTAAACTCATGTTCCATATCTCTTTCTTCGYGTGGTTCCTTGGGTATGCACACTCTRCTTCACTTTGCRTGGTTTTGTCATCAATGGTCATGATAGTTGTCGATTCTTCCTCTTCGAAATTCAGTTCATTGTATAATATGGAAGAGTCGATGTCAGTATCGAYGGAGTAGATGGGGTGTTTATTTAGYTGTGTCTTACTTCTTACCATGTACTTYAGTAGTACTTCTATGTATAACACTCTCTCCTGGCCAAAGACAAGAATGATAGCGTATGACATGTCCATTTGTAGAGTTCCCTTTAGTTTCGCAGCCCACAATMTAGATAACAACATGCCAAACTTAGGGGGTATATCGGCCAYGACCACATCCATGACCTTTTCCATAAGGGATTTGAGCCAACAACATGACCAGGTCTTTGATGAGACCCAAACATTTGACTTTCCTTGAATCAAAAGAGAAGAGGTCCTTATAAGGCCTGGTGATGTCCAAACCCAACTCATCCATGATTACCTTTGGCATGAGGTTGTGTGATGCACTTGAATCCAGCATGGTGTTATGAAGATTCATGTCATGGACCTTTAGAATGACATAGAATTGGGTAATGTGTTGAGTATCATTTGTTTCCTCTACGTGCGAACCAAATAAAATAGCAGGGTGATCATCCTAGACATTCAAAGTGTCGGGGGTTTCTCCCATTTTCAACATTTTAATAATCTTCTCCTGATACTCACCCTTTTTGATAAGTTCATTAAATGGGATATATATTTTGATCTTGGCCATTTCATTCTCAAATTTAAAAGGGGAAGAGACACTTTCTATCTCTCTACTATGTGTTTCCCAGCTTGGATCTCGTGTTTTCTTCGGGGCTTCCCCCTCTGACTTCACCTTTTCATCCACATCCTTGGTCGGCTTGTTTGATTTTGGGAAACTTGTGGAAGGGGTATCTGTTGGAGGTTTCCTTATGGTAATTGTCTTTTGAGGCTCCCTGATGGGATTTGGCTGCTGAGACTCTCTAGTGGGATTTTATTGTTGAGACTCCACAGACACCTTTTTTCTTCTAAGGTTGTATTTCTTTTGGAACTACATAATGGCGTTGTGATAACCTTTCCTGAATTATTTTGTTTCCCAAGACAATGCATCATCCATTTCCATCATAAAATCATTGTTTTCACTCATATATAGATCGTGTTCCCTCTTTTTCAAAAACACACATGTGTCTTTGTTTTCGCAGCAGTGCATATGATCTTCAAACATTTGATTGAAATATTTGTCCGCCTAATTGTTTTGAAATGGGGGCCTCATTTGATGGTCGTCGTGGTATATTTGTATGATCTGAGGGGATTGACCCCTTCTGAGGTTCTGATTTCTGGGCTAGGGGTCGTGTTTTTCTTAGGCAACAGGTTTGTTTCCCATGGACATTATTTCCATCATTTTCTCCATTGTCTTCATCATCAAGTTGAATTTGTCGTCCGAGGATTGAGATGTCGATGGATGTGCGTCCATTTGGGGTTTCTTGTCACCTCTATTGAATATTTGTTTGATCTTTCTGACGCCATCAGTTTTACCTCAACTTCGATAACATCTCTCATCATGGCGTCTAGATTTGTTGATCTTATTTCTCTCAACAACGAGGTGAAATCACTGTCAAAGGAATCGACGTATCGCATTTGCGCAACCCCAAGAGGTGGTTGGACTTCTAAAGGAATTGAGTTGTAAACTTTCATGAACCGAGCCGATAATTCTTGTACCATATCCTTCGACGTCCTCTTCATGTTATTGTACTGCATCAACAGTTGCAAGGGGTTCTTCTTGTCTCCCCATCTAGCAATGAAAAAAAATTTGAATACAACGACGTCTTGAATGCTTGCTGCTAGGAGGGATTTGAACCACTTCCTCACCTCCCCCGAAAGAATTTGCATGAACAACCTCATTTTCACATTTGCATAGTCTACCTCCTCTAGGTCGACCAAATCATTGAACCAATCTAGATGCTTTTGGGATAAAACATTCCCTTCAACATCGTAGAGCTTGATCGTCTAGTTATAATTCTGGGGCAAATCATGCAGCTGGGCTGATAGAATGAGGGGGGAGAATATGGAGGCCATGGATCTAGGAGGATTAGGGTTTTGGGGATTTTTCTTGGGTATCATAGCTTGAAACCTCTTCTGGTCAAAAACTATATCGTCCCAATTGGTTTTTGACTTAGACCTGAACAGGGTTTTCTCAAGCAGGGCATCACAATCAAGGTCGTCAATGATTTATGCATCGTCTTTGGGTAAGGATAGGATTTTGTACAGGTAATAGAATGGGTCAGATGCTTTCGCCCTCATCCTACGCAAAAGTTTCTCGGGGTCGCACACATGCTCTATATTGTTTGGGTCAGGATTTTCTCTGGTATAGATCGTCTTCAGATCTAGGGTTCCTGAATCATGTTGCTTTGTGCTACTAGTCTTTTTGACTAGAGTCGTTAGGGTAAAGGTTTCAGCCAATATAGATGTTTGTCCCTCTGTTACCTTCAGGGGACAAATTGTAACCTTAGTCATTCTCCCAGGGAAAATTTATTCAATTCCGTCCTCGACAACGATGCCAGAATGTTATCTCTCTATAAACACGTCCGACTGAAAAAAAAATGATAGAGGCAACCTAAAAACCAACTTTGAGACCCGAAACTAGCCTTTTGGACCTAGAGACGACTCTCTCGGGAGACATTGTCTCGATATAGGATATGGATTTAATATGTCGGCTATATTTAACACGTATGAATAATCAAGTCTGTTTCTATTGGCGAAAAGAGTAAGACCTCGGGCTATGGAGTTGATTTAAAACAAATGATAGAAACAAATGACTTGGTAACTTAAATTGAGAGGATAAAATCTAAGAAAGCAACAATTTTCAGTTTAAATTCATTGTGTGTGGCGAGCAGAAAAACATATGAAGCAACTCAGAGCACTGATGAGGATGAATTCAGAGTTAACTTTAGAAGAAATAAGGTTTGTCTAAATGGCGCAAATACCAGGGTGCTGCGTAGTGAATCCTAGGTTTGAAATTACATTCCTATTCATACATAAATAGATATAAATAAAGAGTACAGGAAGTACATACGTAAAGAAAGGAAAAAATACATCCAATTGCTACAATTAGAATATTTTCATCAAATCTTCAGGACTTTTGCATTAAATTTCGATCAAGCTCAAACTACAGTCAATAGTCACTGTCTACACTAGTTTTCCAACCAACCTAGCTTACATCAAAAGAAAACTATATATAGTCATAGGGAACCACTTGGGCTGCTCTGCGCTCTAACTAATATCCCTAGTATTTAGGAAACTTCCTGCTTCTTCTAAAATTTCCTTTCGTATGCTCCTTCCATGAATAGAAACCAACTGTATTCAGTCGTATCATAACCGCTTGTCTTTTCCACGGGGGTTCAGCTATCAGCAAGGTCTCGTCATGAAGAGGGTGATATGTCAATGCCTTCCTTTGACATGGTTTCTAAACAATCAAGTTCTTTGTCAACCTCACACCATCCACTGTAACAACCTCGATTTTCTACAACATTTCTCATCTTCCAGGGTGCATTCATTGCGAGTGACTATTGATTGTCGTTGTCATTACCAAAATGACAAAACCATCTAAGGGTGAAGCCTTTTTCAAAATTGTTGAAATATACGTTGTGTTTGAGAATACAAAACACACCCAGTTAATCATGTTTCTTCTGCACGCTACCGAAAAATGCACAGACTTTCTCCCCAGACTCTTCTCCTTCTCTGAAGTGCTTCACATTCCTTTCCTCTAACGTCCTTTGTGATTTGCATATTTGAACTATTGTATCTTGCGCTTCCCTGAGCTGTCTCTTGAGACACATCACATTTCCTTTGCGGTCTTTTGATGATGATACCTCAAGGGTATTTGACACTAAATGTTATCTTAGTTCCCTGTTTTCTTGGTAAATATCGGTGATAGAAAGTTGGGCTCATTTAAACTGCTGAGACAACTCACAAACATCCCCACTTTCGACATTTTTCTTCCTCATTCTGCTCCATCTTTCTCGACTTATACCTTCAACAGGTTCCAACTGAATGAAATGTATAAGTAATTCTTCGGTGACTGAATTTGCACATGGTTCATTTGGGAATCAGGTTTCCCAGGCTTCCTTTTTCTTCTTTGGACGACTCCTTCTTCGAGGTGGTTGTTGTTGGGGAGACCGGTATTCCAATGTCCTTTCTTCCTACACGACCTCTCCCGCTTCCTCCTTTGTGTAGTATGATATTACCCATTCCGTGAGTGGAGGGAAATCCCCTTTTCGGTCTTTGGGGATGCCTCCTGTGATTAAGAATGAATTCCTAGTCACTTCCCAACCGTCTTATTCCTTAACTACCAACAACTTAATCAGTAAGACATGAGAGAGTTTCCTTTTCGATTGATCTGCTTCATCCTGGGTGTTGTCTTCCATCTCTCAGAGGTTCTGGTGTAAGAAAAAGGGTAGGTTTAATGGCCTCCTTCCTTTGAAGTGAATCAATAATATAATGTGATGTGAATATACTCTATCGAACCTCCTCTCACAAGTGAAATATTTCCTAATCACTCCCAGGAGTTTCTAGAAAGGTTCCTACAAATGTTTACTCAGAATGCCTACCTCGACCTTCCCATCTAAATATTCTTGTTTGATGAAGTATTCATAGCACTTCGTGTCCAAGGACATGCCTTTGAACCACCTTTCATCACGCAGAGGGATCTACATCCTGATCGAAAAAGTTTGTTCTATTACACGAATAGTGACACCCGCAATCACCATGCAGAAACCACCAAAACTAAGTGCGAAATGCTCATCTAGTTTCATATTGAATCCTTGGATTTTTTTGCAAAAATCCATGCATCCAAACTACTCAAAGGACACTCTAACCTTCAGATCTTCGTTTATCAATGTTAAGATCTAGGGCTCGAGCACGACACTTCTACCACTTCGCGTGCCTTTCCTTATGCTCAGGGAGGTTGCCATGACACAACTCGTACTTGTCCTGCATGTGGTGAATTCGATACGGGCCTAAGGAAGGAAAAGTTGATCAACCCGAGCTTGCAAGAAGAAACTACAAATAGGGCATAAGTTTTATTGATGAATAGAATGCATGTCGAACACATGGATTTTATAACAGAGAGGGTGAGAGGTGGAAATGTGCCAAGGAACACTAAATTCATGACGACTGGATGTTTCGAAGTGAACTAAATATTTTCCAAAACACATCCACATGAGTACACTTCGAGGCATGTAAAGTACAATTGATAAGGGATGCATAGGATATGTGATATGAGAAATGTGATTTTTCAATTTTTCAGCCCTCATAATGAGATAATGATGGTGCTTGAGCTTGCCGATGCAATGTTTATTTAACAACTTGCTTCAACCCTCATCACATAAAATTTTATTTTTGATAGGACCTAACTCTTTTAGAGTAGACTAATACCATTTACACATGTTTTGACTCTAACATCCTTTCCTGACTCCAAGGGCCAACTGACCACTTGCTGACCTCGACTCCTCTGTTGTTTAGTAGTTGGCTTCACATGCTTTGACACGTGGATCCTGACTCGACTAAGATCGACCCTTACTAAAAAGAGAAATGATGGCGCTAACACAAGCCACAAAGAATCTTCAATCATGATCATGACCAGTGAAGACATAATTTCAGAAGGACTATACCACAAAGAAGGTCATTCACTCCCAGGTATGAAAATTTATTTTATGGTCATTTTTTTTATTGTACTAATTTTGGACATAAGGTTGCATATTGCAAGGATTATAAAAATGTTCAATCAAGAAATGCCTATGTGGCCCCACGTAACATTGAATGTTACAAATGTCATAACTATGGACACATAAATAGTGATTTTAGAAGCATGATCGATACTTCCATGAAATAGAACACTGATATCAAATATAAGAAAGTACAGATAAGAAAACACGAAGAACAGGTCCCAAAGATAATAAGATTGAAAATAAAATGAGATGAAGAAAATTATACAGATTAAAATAAATATGTCATATATAGAAAGGTTTGGAAAATAGATGAAAGAAAATAAGGATGGGTAAAGAAGTAATAGGTTCAATAGATTATACTTTCAAGCATTGTAGTGAAATATGGATCCATAGACAGAAATAAATAAGTCAGAGATCAGAGAGATGATGAATCTACCAATGAATATGATGATGAATCTACCAATGAAGATGATGATGAATACACATCAGAGAAGGAATCCTTATGATCCATCCAGCTTAGAGACTCTCAGGTAATATGAATATTAGACAAGGGGATTCTATGCGATAGCTATGACAGACCAAAGAACCATCCTTCGAGCAACTTACAGAGTTTGAGAAGACAAATCCAAAGAAGTCAGTTAGCAGAAGTATAGTTTGATATATTAATCAATACTTCATGATATTATAGTGATAAATGGGTCAACATTATGGACATTTGCACAAGTAGAGTCTTGGACAATATGGACAGAGATGGATTCGTAAGAACATGTAGCAGGTTTGGATATATATATGAAAATGGAAGAGAGCATGGATACATAGATTGGTTAAGAGAGTAGTTCAGATACAAAGGAACATTATCATAATGTATGATAATTACACAATAAATGGCTCGAACAATACTAATGGATTCCAAATTGACAGAAATTTTTTGGACACGTGCAGTGCATACAACAATTCACATTCAAAACAGAGTAATGATCAGAAACAACAATGACAAAACTCCCTACAAACTATGGAAAGGAAGCATAGACAACAACCTCTACATCAAGGTAACTCAAGGTAGTATTTTATTAATTGAAATTTATGTTGATGATATTGTTTTTGGAAGTACTAATGACAGGTTAAGCCAGAAATTTGCAAAGGACATGCAAAATGAATTTGAAATGTCATTACTTGGAGAACTATCCTTCTTTCTGGGCCTTCAAAAATGTCAAAGCAACCAAGGAATTTTTATTTCTCAAACTAAGTATATCATAGAAATGCTAAAGAAGTTCGGAATGGAAGATTGCAAACTAGTTACCACTCCTATGCAAACCAGTTGCAAGTTGAGAAAAGATGATGATTCAAATTCTACAGACCAGAGGAAATGCAGGTCAATTATTAGTAGCTTACTATATGTGACAACATCTAGATCAAATGTAATGCATGCAGTTGGACAGGTGGCACAATTTCAAGAAAAACCAAAGGAATCACATATATTAGCAGTAAAGAGGATTTTCAAATATCTCAAAGGAACATAAGAGTTTCTATTATGGTATCCAAAAGGAAAGGATCTATCACTTATTTCCTACATAGATGTATATTGGGCATTTTGCATTAATGACCAATGAAGCACCAATGGAGAAACGTTCTACTTGGGTGAGTATTTAGTTTCATGGCTAAGCAAGAAACAATCATCAATATCCTTATCTACATCCAAGGCAGAGTATATTGCAGCAACAAGATGTTGTACACAGGTTTATGGATGAAACGAACTCTGAAAGATATATAGTTTGAGTATGATGATACCATTCCAATCTATTTTGATAATACAAGCACTATCAGTATCTCAAAGAACCCAGTGATGCACTCCAAGATGAATCACATTCCAATCAAATATCACTTTCTATGGGAACAGGTTACAGGGAAGAACATCAGACTTGAATATGTCGGCACAAAAGAACAAGTGGTAGACATATTTACAAAACCACTTCCATGGGAATCCTTTGAGTATCTACGCCAAAGACTCCCAGTAATTTCTACTCCAAAATGAATGCTTATCTTATATGTTTTATATTTACACGAGGAAGAACCATAAAGAGGATAGCTCAGATTGGAATATTAGTTTCAGGAAGAGTTCAATCAGGGGGATTATCCCCAAGGAGAGTTCAGTTAGGGGGAGCATCCCTGGATGGAAATATACCTTTTCCATTGATGACAAAGGGGGGGAGAATTATAATATGGAAAGGTAAATGCTTGGAGAAAGAGCACAAAGGCATCATTCCAGGGGGAATGATGGTCACATGGGGAGCATGAGTGATATGACTTCAGTATTGCATCAGAGTGTTTCCATCAATGCCAAAGGGGGATATTGTTATTACTTGGGTTCGTTTTCATTGATGTCAACCCTTGAAGAAAGTCCAGTAGCAAATTATGGTAGCACAAAGGTTTGGGTAATGGACCTAGGTTTGTTTGATGGATAATGGTATGATTTTTTATTTTTAGGTAAGACTAATCTAAATGGATAGTACATTTCATGCCATTTCTGATGATATGTGGAACGTCACATAACTCCTCATGGTTAGAGAGTTTTGGCCATGTGAATTTGGAGAAAGGTTTGAGTAATGGACCCAAGTTTGTTTGATGGATAATGGTATGAGTTTTGAAATATTTGAAGGTAATAATATTCTATATTGATAGTAAATGTCATGCCATTTCCAGTGGTATGTCGAATGTCACATAACTTCTCAGAGTTAGAGAGTTATGGCCATGTGAAGTTGGAGAACCCTCATGAGTCATCTAGAATCCCCAAAAGGTCAAAGTAGTCAAAGTGGTTTAAGAGATTTTAGAAGGTAAATAATAAAGTG
>JZKD02S1124303.1:0-12949 GCA_000966675.3 Picea glauca | reverse complement strand
CAATGAGAATGATAGCCTTCTAATGTTTTATGTACTCAATTAGCTTGAGGGTTTTGGGTGAAGAGAAGCTACTGCATGAATTTAAGGATATGATTGGTTCAACTTCTGGTGGATCAGATGACAAAGTAATGTTTTCTGGCTCAGGGAGCTCAACTACAGGAGAAGTTTTAGTCTCTTCATCAAAATCATCCTCAGATATGTCCATGAATATCTTATGTTCCTTACATCTGTGCCTCAAAAAAAAAATTCATCACAATTATAGCAAAGACCCTTGAGTTGGCATTCAACCATTTTTTCCATCTTTAATTTTTGTATCTTGAGAGGGGTGGGATGAGGGGGAAAAGTAGAAGGAAAAAGATGTAGAGGGAAAGAAGGTTTGTGGTTTTGGAAAAAAGAAAATATGTTGGTCTTCCTTGGTACGTTGAGAAGATTCCAACCAAGTCTAGGGGAGACTCATGAGGACTTGGGTGCAAATTTCCTCCTTGAGGCCACTGAAAAAAGAATTATTTGAAAAATGTATCATACATGCCCTCTGTTGTGAAATATAATTGACCAAATGTCATGATAAACTCTTCCAAGGTACCATAATGTTTTAATTTGATCAAACAACCCGGGGAGTGTGCATCACTATCAAAGTGGTCATAAAGTTCATCCAAAAACTGTGTCTAGGCTACATATCCTTGGTATGATTTTCAACACCATTTCCACCATTTCTAACATTCAAGATCCAAATAGAGGACATTATAACGAAGTTTTGTCAAGTCACCAGTGATTCCATTCAAGGAGAAGTAGTTTTCCATTTGAGTGACCTAACCAGTGGGATTTGAGCCATCAAATTTGTTCACCTCCACTTATGGAAGACGGAGATCATGATGAAAAGGGTTGGAATAAAACTACTGGGAATTGGATAAATTTGTACCTTGGAGGTTAGAAGGTGGGTCAAATGATGAATGGAGTCCATGAATGGATACTTTTTCCAGAACCTTGGCAACAAATGAGTTGAGTTGAGATTCAAGGTGGGATGCAAGCTCACTGGAAAGGTGGGAATTGATGTCCTTCATTAGTTCCTCTTTCATGTCGTCAAGTTGGGAGTCAATGTGGGTGTTAAGAAACAAATATAAATATAGCATAGAAAAACCTTAGAATAAGTACTCAACGCCTTGAAAAAGAGATAAATTCAGATAATAAGCCTCTCTGAGGGGGAAACCTCCTTATGCCCACATAAATGTACAATTCCAAGATGATTCCAAATGAAAATGTCTCATTGGTATATATAAAAGACTAGGAGGTATAATTACAACTAATGGAATAATTTCGACATAAATAAAATAACATTATGAATGTAATATGCCCGAATTAAGGGGCAATAAGTCAATATTATGGATTAACATGCCCCTCCTCTTGAGACAAGTGTTGTCTTCAAATCTTGAGTAACTCTGGATGCTTATGTATAAAAGACTCATCTTCCCAAGTGGAATCTTCAGCCAGTATTTTCCTCCATTTAATGAGATACTCTAAAATGGATCTATTCCTCAGCTGACGAAATCTTGTGTCAGTGATGGCTTCAGGCTCCAATATAATTTTTCCTTCCTCGTCAAGTTTTGGAAATATAGTTTGAACTCGGATCTTGTCGCCTATCAGGTATGATTTTAAGGATGGAAATTTATTTTAAAATGTATAAACCTTGGCGAATCTTACTAATCCTTCATATTCCAACTATAAATGTTTCATGATATTTTTGTAAAAATATTCCAATTTCTAAGGCTTTTATATAGTTTTTATAAATTTTTGGCGATTTTTAAGGTAAAATAATTTTATGCTATAGAATTTGGGAGAATTATTTTTAAAATAGCGAATCGTTTTTGGAAAAACCATGGAAAATTAGCCCATGAGCGAAATTTAGCCCCTAAAATCATCCCTGACACCTATAACCATCTTTAAGCATGAAACATGGAAAACTGGGTGTACTCGTGAAGATGTAAGAAACTCCAATTTGTATGCCATAGTACCAATATTTTGAAACACCTTATAAGGTCCATAGTACTTTGGTGATAACTTATTATCCTTTTTGTCTTGCTTGAGGGACATCTATTTGTATGGTTGTAGTCTTAAAAACACCCAATCCCCTACTTCAAAACTTCTTTCACTACGATGTAGATCTGCTTGCTGTTTCATGTGATTTTGTGCAATGGTCAGGTTGTCCTTTAAGATTTGGAGAACTTGTTGTTGATGCTTGATGTGATCTTCCACTACTTGAAACTTAGATTTTTCTTTGAGAGAAGAAGTGATGGAAGGAGGGTTGTATCCATAGAGTGCCATAAATGCTGTCATTTTTGTTGCAATATGAAAGGAAGTGTTATACCACCATTATGCCAAGGGTAACCATTTGAACCATTGTGTTTGTTTATTAGAGACAAAGCAATGAAGGTAGCCTTCTAGACATTTGTTCACTATCTCAGTTTGTTCATCAGATTGAGGATGATAGGATGAGATATGAGCCAATTGAGTACCCAAAGAAGAAAATAATTCTGTCCAAAAATGTCCAATGAAGATGGGATCTATGTCACTTACAATAATCTGTGGGTTTCCATGTAGATTTTGAACAGTCTCCATGAATGCGCTGGAAACTATAATAGCTTTGAAGGGATGAGAAAGTGCACAAAAGTGTTCATACTTGGTCAGTCTATCAACAATCACCATAATGCCACTCTTTCCTTCAGACTTCGGTAACCCTATGATGAAATCCATGGAAAACTCCTCCCAATGATGACTTGAGATGGCTAATGGTTGTAAAAGACATGGGGTCTTAATTGTTTCCACCTCATTTTGTTTGCAAACCAAACATTCTTCCAAAAACCTTTGAACATCGGCTTTAAGGCCATCCCAAAAAATATCCTTCTTGACTCTATGGTAGGTTTTCAAAAATCCCGAGTGTCGTCCAATTGGAGAGGTGTGCAATTCCAATAATAGATTTTGTTTGAGTTGGGATTTCTTMCATAAATATAAGCGATCTTTGTACCATAGTGAATCAWTTTTCCATCTAAATTTATCTGATGCACTAGAATCYTGCTTCAAGMTTTCAATGAGAGTCCACACKTTTTCGACATTCTTCCATTCATCCCTTGCCTTAGATGATCGAGATAGCATAGAGAAAKGCCYCAACATATTCATCCTTTCTTRAGAAAGGCCTCAACATTTTTCTTCCCCTTTTTATATACAATTTCAAAATKATAACCCAATATCTTGGTTACCCATTTTTTYTGTTCTTCTGAAGATAGTCTTTGTTCYAAGAAGTATTTAAGACTATCATGATTTGTTTTGACGTTGAAGTTCCTACCTATTAGGTAAGGATGCCAATTCTTCAATGCATGTAGTATTSCCAYMATTCCTTCTCATAAATGGGTTTGTGTAAGTCCTTTCCCTTRAGTGGTCGAATTTCAAAATCYAGGGGCCTTCCTTCTTGCATTAGGACAACACCAATTCCATTTCATGAGGCATCMCATTCCACAATAAAGGTTTTTGTGAAGTYTGGAGTGGTCAAGACARGAGCTTTGCACATCACCTCTTTAAGTTGTTCAAAATCTTTAGCTGCRTCTGRAGTCCATGAAAATGCATCCTTCTTAGTTAGTGYCATTAAAGGTGTTKTTAKTCTTCCATAGTGTCGAACAAACTTGYAGTAGTAACTTGTCMAACCCAAAAATCCTCTAAGATTCTTCAATGTTTTGGGAATCGGCSARTCCATCATGGCCTTAATCTTGTTAGGGTCTACCTTAACACCTTCATGAGATACAATATGACCCAAATACTCTACYTCCTTCACTCCAAAGAAACATTTGGATGGTTTGGCATATAGTTGTTGCTCCTTTAGTASTCATAGCACCTTGTCAACATGTCRCACATGATTCTCCSAAGAMTTTCTATAGATTAGTATATCATCAAAAAATACTAACACAAAATTTYGAAGGAAGGGATTRAAAATGGAATTCATCAACCCTTGGAATGTGGAAGGTGCATTTGTAAGGCCAAAATGCATGACCAAAAATTTATAATGACGTTCATGAGTTTRGAATGTTGTTTTTGGGATATCTTATTCCTTCATTMTAATATGATGGTAACCTGAACGAAGATCCAATTTTGTGAAATAGATTGCTCCATGTAATTCATCTAACAATTCATCAATGATGGGAATAKGAAACTTATCTTTAGTAGTGATCTTGTTAAGCTCTCTATAATCTGGACACATATGCCATGAGCTATCTTTCTTGAATAYCATTACCACTTRTGYAGAGTAAGAACTTTGTCTAGGTMTAATAATGTCAACCTCTAACTTTTCGTCAACCGTGCACTCAATTTCACTCTTCTAGGCATAAGGGTATCTGTATGGCCTGATGTTAGGAGGAACACTCCCAGGAATTAGGTGAATTTCATGATYATGATTTCAAATGGGTGGAAGAMCTTTGGGAATATCTTCAAATACTTTGKAATGCTTATTAATGATCCCTTGGAGATCTTGAGGAATAGATGGCYTAGATGTTTGAACATCTAGTGAGAATAGTTGTGCAATAACGCSTTGATGCCCCTTTTTSAATAATTTTGTCATGCCATTAGAGCTTGTCACCTTACCATGTTTCCCTATGATACCTCTTAACTCAATTTATTTTCCTTCCAATGAAAATTTCATGAAAAGTTCTTGAAAATTAAAATCCATTGTTCCTAATGATTGTAACCATTGGATTCCTTGTACTGTAGAAATTTCAATACAAATTAAGTGTTTCTTGCGATTCTCCTGATCTAACAATTATATACCACTGTTAAATACAAAATCACTTCTACTATTAATCTTGTGGAAAATTAAACCACAATCACAAAGTGAAATATCAAGAACACATAACACAAAAGTTTTTCTAGGAAAGTGTAAAGCTAAAAACCCCACTATCATATATTATGTATATCATGAATCATGAAACAATATCATACAAAAATCTAATCCAAGAGCTCTTAGTAGAACAAAATCATCTCACAATGTCATATACAAATCAACAAATACATGTGCCAATTCTTGTGTCCATACAACTTGCCTCCTTTGCACAAATCTATGCAATTAGAATTCTCACAACTGAATTACAAATTGCCTAGTTTGCACATGCTCATAAGCATATCCACTGCATGTGTGATCAAATCACAATTGATAGCCAAACTGTCTCTTTCACCTGTTATCTCAACTAGGTCTCCACTGGATCTGACATGCATGTAGTTAACCATGGTGAATCTTCAGTTGCATGTGAGTTCATTGATTAACTGAACTCTCACTAGTGCATGTTTAGTTACAACTAGTACAACTGATMTTAACTCACTTAACTACACTTATAATTCTATTACAAATCCAAMTCACTCAGTTATGAATGAAATAATAGATTAATATTTATTGTCCAATTTATTTAAGGGAAAAGTAAATCAAACACATGTTTCTTGTTKACTTTTCAACACTCCCTCTCAACAAGAAAGGGATTATCCTTCACCCCAATCCTGTCTCTATGATATTCAAATTTKCTCCTCATGAGCRCMTTCATCAGAATCTCTGCATCCTGATMTTTCGTAGGAATGTATTGAAGAAACRTGATCTTCCGATGCACACAATCTCTAATATKATGATACCGGATATCTATATCCTTAGATCTRTCRTGAAACACTGGATTAATCGAGAGTTTAATGCAACTCTGATTATCACAATAAATCACTKTCATATCTAAATGAGARCCAAACAAACCAACCAAGATMTTTCTCATCTAGATAGCCTCACATGCATMTTGACTTGCTGCCATGTATTCCACTTCCAYTGAACAAAGTGCCAYGGATCTTTKTTTCCTGYTGTACCAAGAAACAAYTGTAGATCCGATACTAAATATCCCCCCTGATGTGCTCTTTCTGTCCGTTGGGTTKCTTGCCCAATCTGCATCCATAAATCCATGCAACTTCACCTCATCTGTATGTWTGTCCCATAATCCATACTTAKATGTGCCCTTAAGATATCTCAGGACATKCTTACCTKCCTTCCAAAAGAGTTTGGTAGGATTAACCATTTCTTCACTTAGTTGGTTAACCGCATAGGAAATGTTCGGTATCSTGTTCACTAAATACATTAGCGAACCCACTAACTSTCGATAGACAATAGCATCCACTACTTCTCTAAAAGTAACATCCTCTTTCCTCTKGTTTCCTGGRAGAGGAGTATCCATGGGTTTGCAKCCCTCCATGTGAAACTTACTCAGTATCTCCCTTGCATACTTTCCTTGAGACACAAAAAGTTCATCATCTCATTGCCATATTTCCAATCCAAGGAAATAATGAAGAAGGCCCAAATCCTTCATCTTGAATTCCTTTGCAAGGTAATCCTTGCATGAGTTTATCAACTGCTCATCACCAGTCAGTATTAAATCATCAACATAAAGCACAATGATTAAAATCTTACCCTCCACCACAATTTGGTATAGGATTGCATCCGCTTCACTTTTGGTGAAGCCCAATCTAGTGAAATAGTTGTTTATCCGAGTGTACCAAGCATGAGGTGATTTCTTCAGCCCATACAGTGCTCTCTTGAGTTTGCACACATGTGAATCTATGTCAAAGATCTCAAAACCTTCTAGATGTTCAACGTACACTTCTTCCTCAATGATCCCCTTGAGAAACACTGTTTTTACATCCATCTGATGAATGCGTCAGCCCATCTGCGTTGAGAGTGCAAGGATGGATCTTATGGAAGAGTACCTTGCGATAGGTGCAAAGGTCTCATCATAATCTATCCCCTCGATTAATGAGAAGCCCCGGGCCACAAACATAGCCTTTTATTTCTCAACACTCCCATCAACAACTTGCTTTACCTTGTATATCCATCTTGAACCTACCACTGATTTGTCGACCATTCTTGGGACAATTTCCCATGCACTATTTTTTATAATGGAGTCATACTCCTCTACCATAGAATCATCCCAAGTGGGGTCCTATACTGCTTCTTGAAAGGAAGATAGTTCAATCACAATACATTTTCTCATGAGATCCATGTATCCAACAAATTGATCAGGAGACTGTCTCTGTCTATGCTCTAAAGTAGGGGCTCCTACATTCTGTGCAACATCTAGTCTCAATCTGTCAGCTTCAGTGGTGCGCTTTTTTCCATTTTTTATGGATGGATATTCTTGAGTGGTTTCCTCCACTCCATGAACCTCTTCATGTATCTAATCCACATCTTGAGACTCATCCTTGGGAGCCAGTAGTTCCTCTTCTGCATGCAAGTCTATTTCCCTCTCAAGAGACAACCGCATGGCTTTCTCCTCATCAAATTTTATATCCCATCGCATAACAATAATCTTACTGTTTAGAAAACACACAGGATAATTATGGGGTGTTTCTATGTACCCCAAAAATATCCCAACTTCACCAGTCGGTTCCAGCTTTTTCCTAGAATCCTTGGTCATATCCACATAAACAGATGAGCCAAAAAATTTAAAATGAGAAACATCAGGTTTCTTACCAGTAAAATCTTCTTCAAGTGTACACATGCCAAGTACTCTATGAGGACAATGGTTCTGCACATAAACCATAGTATTTCATGCTTCTTCCCACAAATGCATTGGTAGGCCCTGATCATGCAACATCGCTCATGTTGCACCCATGATCGTTATGTTCTTTCTCTCTACGACCCCATTTTGCTATGGGTTATGAGGCGCTATGAGTTCTCTTCAAATTCCTTCTCTGCTACATAAGTCTTTGAATTCATTATAGATGTATTATCCACCATTATTGCTCCTTAGAGCCTTCACTTGCTTCCTCGACTCTTTCTCCACCAATGCTTTAAACTCACTGAACTTTGAGAATGTTTGATCCCTCTTCTGCATGAAGAATATACAGCATTTACAAGAAAAGTCATCAACAAATATAACATAATACCTATGTTTTGTTGTTGAAGCAACTAAGAATGGTCCACAAATGTCCATGTGAATTCTCTCCAGGATCATCGAAGCACGATTCTCCTTTTCATGAAAAGTGGACTTGACATACTTCCCCAAGGTGCACCCCTTGCATTGATCTAACTGAGCAAGTGTTCCCCTTGGAGGTCCAGTAGTTATTTGTTGCATGATCTTCAAGGCTCCATGATGAATATGGCCCAATCACCTCTACCATAATTCTCTCTCATCCCGGCTCACCACTTTTTATTCCTTGCCTATCATGGCACTGCATCCATCTACCTCCAGCATGTAGAGATTATTAACTCGAATCCCTATCTTCTTGACTTGACCCATTGCTTTATGTTGCAAGTAGGTTTTTCCACTACTAAAAACAACATCATAGCCTCTATCCTCCAACATTGTGACTGAGACCAAGATTTTCTTCAAACCTGGAACATGCATAACATTTTTCAATTGAAATGATTTACCTGACTTCCTCTGAAACGTAATGGTACCAATACCAGTTGCATTATATTGTCCATTTTCACCCATATCTATATGCATTCTAAGATCTTTCTCCTCCAAATCAATGAAAGACTCTTTATCTCTTGTCATGTGGAAGGAAGCACCACTATCCAAATACCACACCGATCTCGATGCACTTGAAGCCATGCATGTGATCAAAGCAAATTCAAGTTCAAATTGTGAGACAAGAACCTCACCAGTTACAACTCCAAAAACCATCTTGTTCTTCCTCTTATGTGGACAGTTAGTAGTGAGATGCCCATGTTCATGACAGTGAAAACACTTCACTTTGGACAAATACAACTTCTTGACTTTAGACTCATATTTTGGATGGAATTTCTTCCCATTCCCTTTCCTTGCCTTGGCAGTGAAAGAACAATCCTCTTCATCATCATGCTTTGAGGAAGATCCATATCTTGCACTAGATCCGACCATACTCATTCCCAATACGAAAATTTTTCCCTTCCATTGACAGAGTCTTGATAACTGTGCCAACTCTTGGGAAGTCCTAGGAGAGACAAGCTCACCAAATCATCAGCAGTGACTGTTATTCCCACACTTCCAAGCTCATCTCGACATTGGAAAAACTTCATGAGATATTTTGGAATGGTGACGCCCTTTTCCATCTTGATCTTCCTGAGTTTATCTTTGAGCACCAATTTCCTATGGTCACTACTGTTTTGGAACAGATCCGTCAAAACCTTCCATATTCCATGTGGTGTGGTTTTCCCATGGAGACTTGAGACAATGTGGTCTCCTACTCCCTCCAAGAGAATCCTCCTTGCCTTCGCCACTTTCTTTTTCCATGCATCAATATTTGTAGTGTATGTCGCATTCGGCTTAGGAACATCTCTGTCAATGTAATCCTTCAAGCCATTATCTTTGAGTACTACTTCCATCCTGTCCTTCTAAGAAATGTAGTTTGAGCTACCCTTGAGTGCATACTCCAACCTCAATCCATTGAAAGACATTTCGATCTTGAATCAACTATCGCACCAAGAAAATCTTGCAAATTCGAATGTTATCCAACCAAAAAAAAATTCAACTGTTGCAATCCCTCTTTCCCTGGGAGGTTCGCACCCCACTTGTGAGTATCCTAAGGGAAGTTTGCACCCTGCCTGTGTATAGCCTATGAACTTGACTGGGATGTTTGCACTGTAATACACTGTAGGGTGAGGGAAGTTTGCACCTCTCCCTTGATCATCCTGCGAGAATGCTCAGGAAAGTTCGGACCTCTCTTTTAAATAAGGTGCGAGAATTTTTGCATTGAGAACTGTGCATAGTAAACAGTACTGAAGTTCGCATCCTGCTAGAGACGGGACCTGTGAAAATAAAATTATGTTCAAACCTGACTTCCTTAGCTCTGTGGTCTCCATGGCTCTGATACCATGTAGAAATTTCAATAAAAATTAAGTAATTTTTGCGATTCTCTTGATCTAACAATCATATACCACTGTTAGATACATAATCACTTCTACTATTATTCTTGTGGAAAATTAAACCACAATCACAAAGTGAAATATCAAGAACACATAATAAATAAGTTTTACCAGGAAAGAATAAAGCTAAAAACCCCACTATCATATATTATGTATATCATGAATCATGAAACAATCTCATACAAAACACTAATCCAAGATCTCTCAGTACAATACAATCATCTCACACTTTCATACACAAATCAACAAATACATGTGCCAGTTCCTGTGTCCAGACAGCTTGCCTCCTCTGCACAAATCTCTGCAATTAGAATTCTCACAACTGAATTACGAATTGCCTAGTTTTCACATGCTCATAAGCATATCCACTGCATGTGTGATCAAATCAAAATTGATAGCCAAATTGTCCCTTTCACCTATTATCTCAACTGGGTCTCCATTGGATTTGACATGCATGTAGTTAACCATGGTGAATCTTAAGTTGCATGTGAGTTCACTGATTAACTGAACTCTCACTAGTACATGTTTAGTTACAACTAGTAGAACTGATCTTAACTCACTTAAATACACTTATAATTCTGTTACAAATCCAACTCACTCAGTTATGAATGAAATAACAAACTAATATTTATTGTCCAATTTATTTAAGGGAAAAGTAAATTAGACACATGTTTCTTGTTGACTTTTCAACAAGTACAACATCAACACCACCCATGGGTATAGAAATCATTGGACTATTCATTACATATTCCCCCATAGTAATATTGATCTTATTTCATTTTCTTGAGGAATTGATAGTTCCTCCATCTGCAATCATTACATGAAAATCTGGCGCTGGATATACAAGGCAATTGAGAGCTTTGGCTAATTTATAGTGAGTGAAATTATGAGTACTACGAGAATCAATTAGGACTATTACCTTTTTCTTGTTGATGTATCCTTCGATCTTGAGGGTTTGAGGAGTGCTAATTTCATCCAATGCATTAAACGATATCGTGGGAGTCAACTCTTCAGACGAAATTGCTTCTTCATTTTCATCTTGAGATGGTTCTTGTTGTTCTTCTTCTTCCTCTTCACAATCTATGTAGAATAATTTCTTCTCGCCACACTTATGTCATTTACTGTACTTGCTGTCACAATTAAAGAATAAACCTTTTTCTTTTCTTTCCTCCAATTGTTGAGGTGTCAACCTTGTAGGTTGAGGTGTTTTGGAAGAAGGAACATTATTATCTTTATAGATGTTGGGATTGGTCCTTCAAGTAGCCATAGCCATATTTTTACTTTCAACATTTCTTGCCACCTTAAATGCATTCTCCAATGATTTGGGTTCCCAAAGGTGAGCCTCATGTTGAATGTTATCCTTTATAGTTCCTATGAATACATGAATCAATTGCTCATCTAGAATATATGTTACCTCTGTATTCAATCTTTGGAAGTTCTCAATGTGCTCTGTAACTGAACCCTTTTGCTTGATATTTATCAATTGGCTAAATAAGGTATTTGTCCTTGTATCCTCATAGTGTGCTATCATTTCTTCCATGAAAATTGTCCAAGTGAAGAGTGATTTGCGATAAAAAATCCATCGATACCATAAAAATTGATTGGGTTATAAATATAAAGAAGTAATTCATACCTTTTGTGTATGTGGAACATTATGTAGATCAAATAATTGCTCCATCTAAAGTATCCATGTGATTGGGTCCCTTCCATCAAACTCTCTCATATCGATCTTAGGAACGTGGCTGGTCTTCAACCCAAAGTTGGAATTTCTACATTCTTGATTCACCTTCCTTATGTCCTCATCATGAATTTCATGGGATATATTTTCACTTTCAGGTGTCCTCTCTATTATGAAAATTTTCAATCCTTCCATGATCTCCCCTTTTAAACCCTCCATCATCTCTTGTAGTTCATCTTTTGTTACTTTCTTATTTTGTAAATCATTTATGTCCCTACGCATTTCTTCACCTTCATCAAGAGTCCATGTAGGATTATATGGAGGCTTATTTGGTGTAGAAGTTCCCTTTTTGGGTGGCATGTTGGCCAAGTATGACTTTTGAACCTTGATTTTGAGGTGGTTCTTCTAGACAATATTTCTTCTGCTATATCTCAAAATTTTCGGCCCTACTAGGTATGAAAATTTATTTTTTGTAGCTCTCTAATATTTATTCTCTACAATGCCACAGGTTTGATAAAAATTGGATGTGCCAAGTGGAATTTACGGTAACATCCCCACAACTTGTTGATTTTTTCCAGGAGATGTCACTTGTATAGCGTGCCTCGCACAAAATAATTGATATAAAATTATGAAACTCATACTAGAAATATTGTAGAATGTCTTCTATCCAATGCAACCATTCTCACTCAATTTTGATACTCTAGGAAGAATTGATGATTATTTTACCTGGAATACCTTCCTGAGGCTAGTCAATAGGACTAGTTAGATACCCTATCTTCCACACGGTGTATCTACAAATTTGATACATCCCCGAAGATGAAAGTTTTACCATATATACCTTACTAATTTATGTGAATATCCTCCAGATTTCAGGGTTTGAAATGTTAGAGAAACAATTTTATAGAGAAAGTTTTGTAATGACTCAACTTAGGATGATTCCAGAACCATATTTTGCATAGGTTGTATCTCCAAAATTATAAGGCTTCAGAAGATAAAATTTTAACCCAACGTACCTTGATCTGTCTACTAAATATCCTCCAAGAGGTCCCTTATGAAACATTATAGAAAAACATTTATAGTTAAAATTCTAAGGTGTCTCAGATGTAGCAGTGAAACTCCAAGACCTTGAGCTCTGATACCATATGTTAAGAACCAAATATCAATATAGCATATAAAAACATTAGAATAAGTACTCAATGCCTTGAAAAAGAGAGAAATTCAGATAATAAGCCTCTTCGAGGGGGCAAGATCCTTATGCCCACATAAATGTACAATTCCAAGATGATTCCAAATGAAAATGTCTCCTTGGTATATATAGGAGACTAGGAGGTATAATTACAACTAATGGAATAAAGCCGACATAA
>JZKD02S1124281.1:0-12949 GCA_000966675.3 Picea glauca | reverse complement strand
CATTCCTATGGTGAGGATTCTCGACACTCCAAGTCGCAATCCCCAAAATGGAGCCAGATCAACGGTCCACAAAACTTCATAATTTGATCCCTTCTATTCTTAATCGAACAACTGGAGAGATTTTGGTGTTTTGCCTTTCAGGTTTTTGAGACTCACAATAGTCCCTTTCGACATTCCAAAGTTCGATACTTCGTGATGGTGGAGTTTCTGCTTGCTATGTAAAACCCCAAAATAGAAAGTTTCAGTGTGACGTAAACCTACTAACGTCACACGTGGATTGACACATGTTGAATAGTTGCCACGTGTCACTTTGATTCGTGATTTACATGTGCCTAAAATGTTGAATCATCTTGACACTTGTCATTTCTTGATTGTGCCATGTGTCCTTTGCTGATGTGTTTGTTTTGGGATTTCAAGGTTCGCTACTTCAAAGGTTAAAGTTCCTTTGATCTTTGATTTCCCGGTCTGCGAAACTCCGAAATGGAGTCTTTGTTATGCTCTGATCATTCGCATTTCAGGATTTCATCATTCTTGTCGTGAGTGTCCTTGACACCTCTAACTCCCAGTATCAGAAACTACGATTTCCCAGTCTGCAAAACTCCGAAATGGAGTCTTTGTTGATGTGCCTGTTTCGGGATTTCGGCATTTTGCATTTCGCAACTTCGAGACTCCTGTGATGAAGAGTCTCGACTCTTGACTCCTCCAACTACCGGTATCTGAAACTCCAAAATGGATATTAAGTCATGGTTTGATGTGCCTGTTTCAGTATTTCGGCATTTCGCATTTCGCAACTTCAGGACTCATGTGATGAAGAGTCTCGACTCTTGACTCCTCCAACTCCCGGTATCTAAAACTCCAAAATGGAGTTTATGCTTCTGATCTTGCCATGCAATCATCATTGCGCTGCTGGTCTTGCCACTTTCTCTTTTTCGTCAACATCGGGTTGAGCTTGCTATCAATGACAAACAAATACTCTGCCTTATGTCTACCCGTAATAAATATGCCAACACCCCCAACACCATTTTCCGACGTGCCTGGTTAGGCATCCATGGCTTCTTAGTAGGGTGTCGTTTAGGGGAATACTTACGACCATTATAATAAGTCACTCCACAACCCAAACACTTGTTATCACCAGTTGATACATCACACCCCAGAGGAGTAAAACTAGAATTCTCAGGACCCAGTCTCTCTCGTATTACTCTACCCACACTAGAAAAATGAAAAGGCTTTGTTGTATTCTTTTTGACTACAGATGTGGGCAGCTGGGCATTTATTGGTATGTCAGTTTCATTAAACAACCCAGCATGTTCCCAAGTTGCCTCGTCAACCAGACTCATGAGTGCGTTGATGGTTTCTTTTGTCACAGAGGTAGCTGGAGTAATAAGGGGAGTGTCACCTGACTACCACTAAGGGAATCCCAGGTTTGAACACCATGGATTATCACTCACCCCAAGATATAGTTAATTCCAGTATATAACACAGTGTGTTACGACCAAGTTAGATATGACGCGCATTCAAAACCCCGGTCTATTCCAAATAAATACAGTTAATATCAAACAAGACCACCCATAACCCCAACAAAATTACAAACAAGACCCGCCAATATTTCTTAAGGAAGGAGTTGCACCACCATTAATACTAAAAACCTCCAAAGAAATACAGAAATCTACCCAAAATGTATAAAAAAAAAACTAAATCCCATTTAAGTACCAGCTACATCGGTAGTAGTAACCTCCAAACCTTGTTTAAAATAGGTGGCTCCCTCAAAAACCCGGGTTGGTTAGCATCCCTGCCATTAGAGGCCATCAAAAATCAGTTGCAGGTTTCGAAAAAAAATCTCGCCTAGCCTCCAACTCTCCCCACTTTATTGAGTAATATAACTTGGAGTCTTGATAAGAGTAATTATGCATTTTTCCACTCACAATGAGCTTATAAACTAAGGTTCTAGAATTAGAATCTTATTAGGATTTTTCTCTTAAATGAAGTCCTCAGTTTGACGCTAACAAAATATTTAAAATATCAATTGACGCTACATGGTCATTGCATCTCATACCACAAGTTTAACATAAAATTTACACGGTCATTGCATCTCATACCAATAGATTTTGATTCACATTAACAATAAATTTTCACTGCTCATTCATTTAATGCTCTATAACTTCGACAAAAAAAAATTATGCGTTAGAATTTACAATAAAATAAAATATAAACATAATATTGTATAATAAATTAATGTAATCAAGAACCTAATGATATTATAATAATCCTCAACTTGAAAGAGTTGTGCACTTAATCCTCACTTCCACACGCTAATCTCAAGACTTCACTGGTACCTCCCAGCCATTGATATGGGTACTCTTCTTCCCCCTTAGCCCCTCGAGCCGCAAAGGGGCCACACACAAAAACCAGAAACCAATAGCACCCAAAACTTGCCTCGTAAGGAAGAGCTTCCACTCTTTGCCAAGTTTTGGAATCCCAACTCTAACAAGTAAAACTTAGTCAAGAAAAAATTTGGCAGCATAACAATACTAACAAAAGTGAGCCCCTTTCTCATTCTCTCCAATTATTTTATATAAAAATCCCCAATGACACATGTTCTCATGCACAAATAATGAATTTTTGATAATTTAATTAAAGGACTAATCACCCACTACATGTGTCACACTCTCCCCAAGTTGCACATGTAATTTCTCTTTTTAATTTATTTAACTAGACAATTTCCCCCACATTCCCCAATGTGTTCCTATTTTTCCTTTTAGTTGTCTCTTAGTTCCCCAAACCCTCATTTATTTTGTGTTCCCTAACTAGATCTTATTTTGAGTTGGATTAGGAGTCTTCTTTTAGTTAGCATTAGTGGTAGATTGACGCAAAATGCTACTCTATGTGAACCACCTATTCTCTCATGATTTAATTTCTTCTTATTTTAAAAATCTTTTTTAATATTTTAATGCACACATATGCATTTAACCAAACTTTATTCTTAATTATTTATTTACTTAACTCACTAGTATAATCCCCTTTTCCCATTTTTACATTATAATTTAGTCAAGCATCTTAGACTTAGGCTCTTGTTAGATTTCTATTTTAAAATTTAATAAGTAATAAAATACTATGTTCTAACAAGGTCTTAAACATTTATGTTATGTTTTATAGGCCATCTAGATTTTTATTGATTCATAAATTAATTAGGCGAAGTGCCCTTCAAGATGCACCTCCCTACTCCAAGGGTGCCACTGGCCTTTGACTAGTTTGGAAGTTTGTCTGACTCTTGGAGTCAACACTCCACTTGGTCGACTTTATGAGAGACTAAGGGGTTCTAAAGAATAAGGATTATTCCTTATTGCGTGATCTTTAGGATTCTTCATGAACGACTGACTCAGTTTGCCCTCACGGCATCATGGACCTCTCTGAACGAGGTAATCTTTAACCATGCGTTCAGGTCAGAGCGGGAGTGCTAGTAGGCTGCGACAGGGACATTGCCACACATCTCCCTCATATGTCTATTTTTTGTGCATGACCCCTTTACTCCTTATGTGAGTTGGATTAGCAAGCGTCTTTGTGCCTACATCCACTGATAATAACACTTTCAATAATCCATATACATCCATACTGAAATCATCATATATACATGTAAATCAATACTCAAAACTCAAACCAAATACAAGTCCACTCCTTGACTCAATCTAGAGTCCAAGGGGTTTGTTGATTCCATTAGCGTCATCAACCTCTCATGTATCCTGCACACTTAGGGAAAATCATCAATAATACATGTCAATATATATACATCTATAAATTAACATATAATTAATGGCATCACAATATATCTCATAATCAAAGCATAATCATAATGTATCATAACCGGATCACTTGCTYGCAAGTGTCCTCAAAGAATAAGTCAATATAGAATGTGCTCAGTGGAACTGGATGTTACATTTCCCATGATTTTTGGGCTTCTTTTTCCTTTTATCCCACATCATTACTAAGTCTCYTTTTTGTAAGTCCCACTAATGAGCCTTCTTATCAAATACTTCTTTAATCTTGCTTTGATTCTAGATAATATGGTCGAATGCAATCCTTCGKCTTTAATCSAATTCTATAAGTTGATTAACCCTCGCATGAACTACTTACTTGTATGTGGTGAAGTGTTGCAATAAAYGATATATTGGGATCTTCAAATGGACTAACAAAGTGACCTCCATCCCATACACAAACTCAAATGGGAATTTTCCCATGGTTTGTTTCTTTGTTACTCTATCTTCCCATAAAGCGTACTTGATCTTATTGCCCCAACTTCTCTTTTTGTCTCCCACGACCATTTTTATAGTGGCCATCAAATCCTTGGTGTTTGATTCTACTAGGCCATTTCCTTGTGGGTAATAATTAGATGAGTGAGACAGGATAATGTCATAATCAAAATAGAATGTCGATAATTCTGTTGAATTGAAGGCCTTGGCATTATCGATCATAATGTTGGCATGGACACCAAACCTTGTGATGATCCTTTCTTCCAAAAAGTCCCTAACCACACTTTTAGTTTTTGTCTTCATGGGTATAGCCTCAATCCACTTGGTGAAGTAATCATTGGCAGTAAGGAGTCTTAGCCAAAAAATTAGAAATTTTCTAAGGAACAATGGAAAAGTTGGGCATTTCACAAGAAGACATTTTTCATGCGATACAACCCACATGACACGAAAAATATCTTTGTGCAATGCAACTTGTATCGCATGAAAAATAATTTCATATGATATAGTTGGAGGCCATTGTTATAAGAAAAATCTGTTAGTTGGGATGGATCCCACCTATCCAGCTATGAATCCAATTACAACCTCTTTTTATAGCTTGACATGAGGTAGAGACTACCCGCACCTCACATGGTGATGTGTCTCAGGCAATGAAAAGGGGAAGAAGGAGAGGAGAGAGACTTATGAAAAATCTCTCTTAGGACCATTCAACCTACGTATTTTCCTCCGAGATTCCTGAGTGGCCAAAAAGGATTGGGGGTGAATTTTGATAAATAAGGGGGTGAAAATGAGCTTGTTGATTTTTGGACCGACAAACTAATAAAAGTGAACAACAAGTTGTTCACTCCTTTATGGCCTTGGGAAGAGGTTCGAAATTGGTTCTCGAGGTAAACAGGGGTTTCGAGCAATTGTCAAGTGAATGATTTGTGAAAAAAAATGAAAAATAAGATCAAAACACCTTTAATAAGCTACAAACATGTCTTTTAATGTGGTTGTAAGTGATTAACAACAAGTTGTTCAAGACTCATAATGCGTGGGAACAAGCCCAGAATGGCCTGGTATTACCCAAAAATGCCTAGAAAGTGTTCCTAAGACTTTTCAAAGTCTAAAAAAGGGGTCTAAAAATGAAATTACAACCCTTTAGTAAACTACAACAACTATGGGAAAATGATGTAAATGGTTGTAAATTAATATTAACCAATGTGTTGGGTGGACTGACGAAAGGTAAAATACTTTAAACATGTATTAATTGAGATTTTTAAGTTTATTAATCACATGATGTAGTTACGATACGATTTTGAAGGTCCTCCTGATCAAGCAAACACCTATTATCATGTAATTGTTCCACTTAGTATAAAAGGAGTGAGCTTACGTAGACCACTTGGTTAGAACGAAGAGTTCCCATGCAGTTCAAAGAAGGAGGGGTTAGTCCCTTCTCGTCACTATATTTTTTGGGTTCTTGAAGCCACTTGGATAGAAGAAGGATAAATGCACAAAGGAAGAGGCTCATAACCCCCCCCCCCAAGGAGTTTTATTTGAGTTTACCCAAGCGTAGTAGTATCTCAGTATCTCAACCAAGCTAAGTTATTCAACTTCTTGATCATGTGATTTACAAGAGAAAAATAAAGATCACTCAATTGATACCAAGTAGACAAATTATGAGGGGTTCTTGATGAAGATTCCCTGGCTTTGACTTATATTGTTCTAGAAATTGAAATTGCATAAATTGAAAAGAGTAAGCCATCCACATGGCGAGATCACGTCTTGTTTTCACAAGTGTGTCTCTTGGTCAACAAAATTTGAAACATAACTAACTTTAGATATAATATAAGTATCTATATAATAAATTTTGTGTTTTTTGTTTCGTGAGGAAGACCCCTTCCTTTTGTTTTCAGTTTTGCATGTTTTGATGTTTTTGTTTTCTGATTTTTTGAATGGCCCCTTTAGGGGAAATAACCTATAAGTTAGAAATAGAGAAAATAAACAATACAATGAACTCCAATTTACTCTCCCTACTAAAATTGACGTTAACCACAATAGGTATGATGGCAGAGAAACCCAACCATCACCCAATCACAGGGTTATGCTCCTTTTTGTCTTCATCTTAGGTGATGTGGTCCCTGAATAATTTCAATAAAGGATAAATTAAACACCTATGCTATTCAACTCAAAGGAAGGGGGATGAAACTCTTTATGGGCCACATAGCTTCTATGTGCAAGAGAGCCTTGTTGACGTTTGAATATGTTAGGACTGAAACGACAACCTCACGAGGATATGAATCCCCCTATGTTTTTATAGAGGTGGTACTCCTATTTAGCTAAAAGATATATCTTGAATATCTTGGAATAAGAGAATACTAAAGAAGAAAACCCTAGATCTATATTGCTTGGATTTATTCAAATAAATGGTTCTTCAATAACCTGGTTTGATCTTTATGTGTAGCAAGAAATATCTTTAAAATAAGAAAAGATTGAAGGAGGGATTCAACATCAGAATTTATTTGTGATCAACATCACATACACAATCTTATTAATCACATACAAATACATCCATATATTCTTCACGATAAATAGGAGATAATAATTTGATCATTTCAAAGAATTTTAAAAGAGTATTACTATTAAGATCAAAAAGAGAATTTGATAGATCAATTTCAAATATCTCATACTTAAAACTCAAAGTTACAAGATACAATCGAAATCAACCCCGAAGTAATTCTTTGTGGAGTTTTATTCATGAAATATGTTCTCCATTACAAAATCTTTGACAGTCATGTTTATGGCTATAAATACTCCATGATCGTATAACAAAATAATTTTAAAGAATACAAGAAGAACACTCAAGAACTCAACCGTGTTCCCAATTCATATATTCAAGCATAAGACTATGAGAAATGGTGTAGAAGAAGAAAAGGAGTAGATAAGATGGATTTTTCTCTTCGTTGATCAAAAATTTTGTTGAATATTGATGGCTATACTCTTTTTTTCTGATCTTCCACCCTTGCCCGTCTAAAAATTTTGATTATGGATTATTGATGAAACACTTCTTCTCTTTAAAAATCAAATTTACTAACTACTTGAATAGTTAGGGTTTTTCCCTTTCTTGAATTTCTCATACACTTTTATTCTTGAAATATTCTCTTTAATTAATGTCTCATCAAGTCCTTATTAATAAAATTATACCATTAATATCCTCAATTTTTAAATGGGTCCCTTTTCATTTTTAATAAAAACATTTAATTAAACTTTCATTTTCAAAATTTAATTAATTACCCTTTTAAAGAGGAGGGATGTGTTAAAAAAATTTGGAAGTCATAATCAACTTTTAATCCATGGAAATCACTTCAAATTTTATCTTCATCGTCTTATCTTTCCAACAATATAAAGTTTTCCAAAATATGTCGCTCGGATCTCAAGATATGAGCTCGTGAAGTTAAGTTGTCACGCAAACCCATTAAAAATGAAGTTGACTGATATTTTAATTTCTGGGAAAATTGTATCCATTTTCATCCCTTATAAACTATTCCATCATCTTCTTCATCGAAATACCTTTCCAACGGTATAAAATTTGTGTGATTTTGTCGCCCAAAGCTCCAAGTTATGGCCTTTGGAAGATCGTGACTCAACCACTGTTGATCTGATGTCTTGGGGCAATCTCAGCCCTTGATTTGTGTTTCATGCTTCTCTTTGTAAATTCAAATTTTTGGGTAAAAATTTGAATCCCACATGCATGGTATGTTTAAATATTCATGATATATAATACTAAGTGTATCATACACTTAGCAAGAAACATGAGAAAAATATTATGGAGCTTAATGGGCTCGACCCCTTCAAAAACTGATTAAATAATTAATATTTTAGATAACCAATCAACCTCCACCTGTGCCAAGTCATTTCTAAGTCATCATTGAGCCATTTTTGAGTCATCTCCCATGATAGGCTAATAATATTCTACGTGTACCCGATAATATTTTTCCATGTGTCTCAAATTGTATGTTGTCATGTTTCTCCAATGTTGAGTTACCATGTGTCATAATCATAGGCTACCAAATAGTTATCTGCCATGTGGCACAATTCACACACTACCATGTGTAAGAATTTGATTGGTGACATGTGTCCTTCTCTTATTGTTCCATGGTTTAAATAGCAAAGACTTTGGAATAATGGTTAAGTATGGGAGAATGGACGGAATGGTAAGTGAGGGGGAGGGGAGATTTGTAGGCGGTGGAAGTTAGGGGGGTAGTTTGTAGGTGTCGAAAGTGAGGGTTGTTGGGGGTGAGGGATGTGAGAGGGTAGGGAATGAGACTACCAACTCTCTAATAAATGAATCATCCAAACCAAAAATAATGAAATTAAACTAAGTGTGAGAGGGGGGAAATAAGGGGAGTATGGGTGGAGTGTCAGGTTGGGGAGTGAGGAAAGTGAGGGGGAAAAGTTAAGTGTGAGTCCGTGAATACAACACAAACTTGAAATTAAACCAAGTAATAAGTGTGAGAGGGGGTAAATAAGGGGAGTATGAGTGGAGTGTTGAGTTGGGGAGTGAGGGAAGTGAGGGGGAAAAGGTAAGTGTGAGTCTGTGAGTCCGACACAAACTTGAAATTAAACCAAGTATGGAGTTATATGGAGTATAGAGAGGGTGTGAAATAGAATATTTTTATGATTTTTGAATCGAAAAAATAGAAGAAACCAAGTTTCATGGGCCCAAAAGTTAAAGAATAAACCAAGGGTCTTGGGCCGGAAAATTTAAATGTAATTTCAAGAAATTAACTTTGTTCCATATTGAAGACGCACTCTTTGTGCGGTTAAATGGAAACCTGGATATCTTGAGCATACAAACTCGGATTTTCGATCTGGAAAATGCGTGGTGAAGCTGAGACTGAGTTCTACGTAGTGAACTCATTACCGTTCAAAAATTCTCTTCTTTAGATATTATTTTTTATTAATCCAAGAGCGGGAAAATATAGATGACCAAATTTTGGTCAACAAGCCTCAACTAGTTTCTTGGTTTAAGGAATGACAATTTATCTAATGCAAATTAAATCAATGAAAATATACAAAGAATAATTTCATATTTTTATGAACAAAAAATTAAATGAAAACTCAAAATTTTCTTTACATGAGCATGGTAAACTAACAATGAAGTATGTGAAAGATTTATGAAGCTCAATGAAGTCAAAATAAGTGTAAAATTGAGTGTGGGAGAAGGATTTTACATGTCTATCCAATGTTTTTGGTTTGCTTCCCTATTGGCCCCTTTGCCTCAAACAAGTTTTCAAGTGGTTCCCAGCCGCTTAGGTGAAGCAGAACGAGCAACCGGTTTAACTCCTAGCAGGTAAACAATGAAATTTTAGTATTCATCAAGTCTCTCTTTGTACAAAAGTATTCATCTTATTTATAAGGGAGAGGAGAAGCCTAGGGTTAGGTCACAAGACACTTGTCACTTTTGGAAAAGTGAAAAGTGACAAGTGGACCAACCCTAAAGTGTTTTGTCCTTTTCAAAAATAAATCAATTCTCATTTGATTTGATACCTTAATTACAATATTTTAATCCAAAAAATAAATCATTTAAGACATAAAATTTTATAAAAGTCATTTATGGAAAATGAAAAAATGGGTATTGTTGATGCTTGTAATGGCATCATGATCAGATTCTACAAAGTATTGTGAAATTATGCGTTGCTTTCACTTTAATTTTTAGGCGATGATTGGCGAGGAAAATGATTTTTTGCAGCGATACATCGAAAGAAAATTATTTTTCCTCGGTGATGTATCGACAGAGAAATATATTTTCTTCATTGATGTATCAACGGAGAAAAATGTTTTCTTTTCTAATTATCGGCAAAGAAAACCTTTTTTCCAGTGATACATTGACAAGAAAAATATATATTTTCAATGACATGTGGTGTTTTGCTGCGAAAAAATATTTTTTATGGTGAAGTGGGATGTTTCGACGCCAAAAAGGATTATTTTAGGCAATGAAGTCTATATTGGAACCCAGAAAAAATTATGATATTGATAAACAATGTATCAGCAGGAGATGAGGATTTTAGAAGCAAAGCCTTTTGAATGATGGTTTAGTTCAGGGTTAATGAAAGTCTTGAGTTGGTGCCTTTAGGGAAACTTGTAAGACATGACAACCCATACTTAGGTAAAATAGACCATATAAAGTTGAAATAAATAAAGGAGGGTCCCCATGATAACTTCAACTTGAAGAGCAATGAATTTCAAAGGAATAATAGAAAACATGGGGAGGGGTTGTTGCTAGCACAACAGGGTCCTAGAAGTATATGATGAAATGAATCTAAGTCTAGAAGATTTATCTATTGAGAGCCTTAGACTTAGTAAGTAAATTTTAATGGTAATAAATGGGCAATGAAAATATTTTCTTATGGAATACAATCATTGAGATAAACCTAACCCAAGATGCAACTTTGAAAAGTAAAGGATTCAACACTTTATAGAATGCTTAGATGTGATGCTTCATACAAGTAAATTCCAGCATTGATAAACAAAAGCATACATTAATTATTGTAGCCTATGGCTTACCTTTACCAATCACTAAGTCTAAATTGTCACCTATATTTGTATTATTCATTTAGGATATTAGTAATATATCCTCAAGTGATGACTAATGAGTTAGTTAATANTCTTCTTTAGGATTTATCAATTGGTATCAGAGCTATGTTGATAATATCATAGCCTCTTAGTTTTAAGGAGCATAGCATGATCGATCCTCTATGATAGTTGTTTGTTGGTATAATGTTGACAGTCCAAGAATACAACCATCAATCTGGTTATTGAATCAAATGTCTTCTGCAATCTCGGACCCAACAGTTTAGAAGGCGACTGTGAAAAGTATGGCATTGGCAAGGGTGTTGCAAGTACAAAGGATGCGAAGTGTAGTGGTTGCGTAAAAGGATGACGTGGTGTAAAAGTCTATGTGGAGGAGAAACAACTTAAAATCTTTTTCCAAATCAACTACGGATCTGAAATTGTTTACACCATGGGAGTATTGTGTCACAATTATTAGATGAATGCTTAAGGCAAAGGCGAGTGATCTACAATTGATCTCATCAAAATCAACCTCAAGCAATCTCCCAGATCGAATTGCAGTTGGCACCCACTCTAAACTAGAGAAATTGAGCTGTATACGATCNTCTTCTTTAGGATTTATCAATTGGTATCAGAGCTATGTTGATAATATCATAGCCTCTTAGTTTTAAGGAGCATAGCATGATCGATCCTCTATGATAGTTGTTTGTTGGTATAATGCTGACAGTCCAAGAATACAACCGTCAATCTGGTTATTGAATCAAATGTCTTATGCAATCTCGGACCCAACAGTTTAAAAGGCGACTGTGAAAAGTATGGCATTGGCAAGGGTGTTGCAAGTACAAAGGATGCGAAGTGTAGTGGCTGCGTAAAAGGATGACGTGGTGTAAAAGTCTGTGTGGAGGAGAAACAACTTAAAATCTTTTTCCAAATCAACTACGGATCTGAAATTGTTTACACCATGGGAGTATTGTGTCACAATTATTAGATGAATTCTTAAGGCAAAGGCGAGTGATCTACAATTGATCTCATCAAAATAAACCTCAAGCAATCTCCCAGATCGAATTGCAGTTGGCACCCACTCTAAACTGGAGAAATTGAGCTGTATACGATCCCCCGCCACTAGTCCCTGTTATTATTCTTTCAATCCTTCTGATGGAAATCATACCCCGAATTTTATAGACAGAGAGAAAACATTCGCAAGTTTTGGATTTTTGAGGAAGCAAGAGCAACAGACCCCCTAGTAGGCACTTGTTCACCAGATAATCGTGAATAAGAGTTAGGTTAAGTTCTCTTATGGTCACTATGACCACTGTGCGTGAAAGATCCATCCCGTCAACAAATAACATCGATTCAGCGTGATGGTTAAGACCGGCACGGCGTGAACCGAAGGGAATCCCTCCAAAATCATACTGTATAATTTTGTACACGTCCACGATGGTCGCGGTGTCACAAAACTCAACGCAGGCCGCAATCAAGCAGAGAAAGGCCAACACCGTCTGCATCGACTCCACCATCACTCTCTCCCCACTCTTCAATGATTGAATCTGCCCTCCTCACGGATCTGCAGTTTTCCCAGCAAACTCAGATCTAAGATTCACCAACGGGGATCTGTGCCTCCAAAAGGGAATCAAATCTACAAATGCTCCCACGATTCCAGTCCTCAAGTGATAGTTCTCATCGTTGTGATAGTCGACGCATACTCTCGCGTATCAGAGCGAGACGACCTTGCAACTAGTACTTTGTTTCTGTGGTGGTTGTGAAATTTGAAAGGCTCGGTCACTACAAACCAACGTCCAATAATTGATGGCAGCGTGAAGGGGATCTTATGTGTTTTAGATCTCGTGGATGTTGTAGAGAAGTGCATCATATATTAACAGAGTCAGCTTGTCTGATATTGTATTTTCTTGGTCATTGGCGGATGTTGATCAATGTGAATTGCATGGAAATCCTCATTGTTGTAGAACATTTCTAAGTTGGATTGGATCCATCATCGGTGCAATCTGCAAATTATCAAGGGAGCGTGCGCAATTGTGAAAGTGGTCACAACATTTGGGAATGAAACACTGGAAAATACTATTGGTTCATAAATTAAAGATGTAGAGTCTTGGAGCCATCACCTTCAAATTTTGAACCAACCGAAGAGAGTTATTCTC
>JZKD02S1124269.1:129718-170926 GCA_000966675.3 Picea glauca | reverse complement strand
TATGAAGTACTCATGAATAACTCCATCACAATTTGGGAGGGAATGCAATCAAGGAATGAATGGTCCCAACCCAAGGTTTTCATCCCAAATCCCAATGGTATGAATATACAACATGTGAATCAATGAGTTAAGGTCAAGCATGGTAGAGAGCGTTTGATTACCAATCATTTATGTAGATCGTTAACATACGTGAGAGAATCCACCGATGATTAATATGAACCCTAAGATACCTATTACAATTGAATGAGTGTGAACATATGAGTTAAAGTTGAACACTCGTAGATTCATTCAAAAAGAGACAATGATGTAAATCCATTGCTGAAATTCAAGGAAGCCTTCCACTGATGTCTACAAGTCCCAAGGTACTAACTAGTTTCTAGATTTCAAACCTGGATAATGATCTGGAGTCAAGAAGATGAAATCCGTCAAAGGAGGACCTTGATGTATCCCCCATAAATTGACATGAAACATATAAAGTTAGATGGTGTGAAGAGTGTAGTAGTAGAGAAAAAATGATGCAGGGATGGTGAGGATGAATGGGCTAAAGGAATGAAAATGGTCGGCACATGATAACTTCCCTTGAACAATTAAGAATGACAAATAAATTGACTTTGCAACATTGATTCAATAAGGACCAAAACAATTGTCATTAATGACTGGAAGACTAACCAATCAAGGGATTTTGTGAAGTCATGGAGATGGTAATGATTCAGAGACAATGTCTAACCCAACTGTTGTACATAGATGCAAAACAGGTGCATTGTTCAAGTGCAACTCAATAGATGGTTGTAATTTGTGAAGATGACTATATGGAAAAAAACCCACTCTTTTTTCTTTTGTCATGTTTAAGTGAGTGCGAAAGAAAATAGAAGTATGATCGATGTTCTCACCCATGGATTTATTGTTGATCCTAGGGTGGATAATAGTGATTGATTCATCATTTCATATTTAGAGAGTTTAAAAATACAAATAAGACTCCAAGGGTGTTATTTTTCGTAAATTTAGTCTCCCAAGTCTGAAAAAGGATAAAATAATACAAGGGAGAACTCTTCTAGCCAATGTGGACTAGATTATTCATTTTTCATAATTAGTCCATCTGATCTAAAAAGGGGGTAAAATTACATCAAATATATTTCCTTTCAGATATATTTAACGATTCTGAAGGAAAATAAGCTCACTCGACAATCTTTTCATGTTTAGGGAGTTTGAAAAGAGATTAAAGGAGACTCCAAAGAGTTCCTTTTTCATTTAGTTTTTACGAGCCTAAAAAAGTGATAGAAGTATACTCGGTAATTTATTCTTATGTATTTAGGAGCACAAGAAATAATAAAGACTAATCTCATGGTTATCTATTTCATTTTTTAATGAGATTGCAACATAGGATGAAACTGTGCTCAGAGTGCCTGCTTCATTTTGAAACAAGCTTGAAACAGAGAATGAACTATGCTGGGTATTGGTTTCATTTTTACACGAGCTTGAAACAGAGATTGAAAATATTCTCGGGGTTGGTTTCATTTTCACGATCTTGAAACTAGAAAATAGACTATGCTCAAGGTACGCTTCATTTTTAGACAAGCTTGAAATAGAGAAAAAATATGCTTGAGATTGGTTTCATTTTTCTGCAAGATTGAAACCAAGAATGGAACTATGCTTGGGTGATACCCATTAGAAGGTTTTCTTCCCAACATCTTGTTCATAGGTTGCTACTTTTTCCTACAACAATATTGGCAGAAGCTAACGACTTAACTCTAACATGATGTCCAGAGGCTGGAGACATGCCCCCCTAAGTTTAGTTTCGTTTGTCGAATATTCTTCTATACCCGATTAGACTCTAAGTTACTAATAGGAATAGGTTCACCAGAGAGGGAGGAAGGAAGAGGAATAATTGACACATGAAGAGGAAATGAAGGTTCAATTACTATATCTTGTAGAATACTCGACTCAATTGGAGGGGATTCCATTTAATTTTTTAATGAGCTTGACATGGACAATGAACTATGCTCATGGGTATGTTTTTCATTTTTTAACAAGATTGACACAAAAAGGGAACTATTTTCATGGGTATCTATTTCATTTTTTAATGAGCTTGACACATAAAGGGAACTAGGATCATTAACCTTTACCATGGATTCCAATAGTTCTTCATTAGATGAAAGAATAACGCTCTGGAAGGAATACATGTCAAGAGACTCACTCTTATCAACATAGGGGAGAATAGACTCTAATGTCCCTGGCGAGGGAGTTACCATGTCAACTTTTGGAACTAAATCCAAAGAAGGTGAAAATACGACAAGAGGATCCTTCTCATTAGCAATTGAAGGCATGGGACATGATGCCACATAATGAACTTGTGGTGGGGGGGACATCACTTGCATATAAGGAACATTCAAGGAGGTCGGATTTTTGACAATCAACGATTAATGAGGACTAACAAATGAAAGATGGTCAAGAGTCACAATTTTTCTGTCATGAGGGAAATGCGTCACTCAAAAGAGTGTCGATAGGATAAATTTCATAGCATAGACATAGTCCCACCTTGAACTACCATAACTAAAATCCAAGGGACCTTGAACTACCATAACATCAATACATACAATTTTCCCTGCTAAGGTAATGGGAAGCTAAGGAAGGATCCCTAAAGGTTCACTGGTTCTTGTATTAAACACCATTATATGATGGGTGATCGACACAAGCTAAGGGGAACCAATATCTTTCCAAGCAGTTGAGGATATAATGCTGACATAAGCACCTTCATTTATAATAGTAAGCTATATGTTCTTATCACAAGTATTCACAATGATTTGAAAAGGTAGGTAGAAAGGAATACAAGGATCTATCAGTCTATTCCAATAAAAGGAAATGACTTTAGTACTTGGAGGGGGTTCCAGTGAAATGGGTGAAATGCCCCTTGTCCAAAGGAATCCATAGTGACAAGAAAAAACTGGCCGGTATCAACTTCACTCTCCAAGGGAAGAGTGGGATCGATCGATGATGGAATCAGATTGACCACTTCATCAACCAATGGTGGTTCAAGAGGGGACTCATGGGAAGCAGTTGGAGGTTGTTTATGCAAATAACAATGTCTTCCAACAATTTTGAGGCTTCATCTATACAAGGGGAAATATAAGTGTGGTGTATTTCCTTACATAACCAACAAGGAATCTTGTCCTTACCCTTTTTCCCCCTAAATATATGATCAATGGTTGAGGTTTTTTCATCAACATGATGTCTAGAGGCTAGAGACATGGGTTGTTGGGAACCCATAGACCACACTTCTAATACCTTGGGAAGACCAGGGAAATCTCTAAGAAGGTGGTCAGATTTAAAAATCCTGTAAGCAAATTTGGTCTTACATATTGTGTTGATAGGTTTTCCAACATCATCAACACTCCTAGCATGATGAATAGTGGTTGGTTGATTTCTCCTTTTCTTATCATTCTTCTTATTGATCTTTTGTTTCTTCTTCTTCTTATCCTCCTGGTTACTATCATTAAGGCTTTCACCATGTGAATAATAAGAAAGGGAAGAAGGTCCATAATGAGTGAAGAAGGAAAAGGATAAACACGAGATTGATGTTCTTGGGGTGGAGGGAGGACCAATGTAGCAATATAGGGAGGACCAACATTTCCAAAACAAGGAAAAAAAAAGGTTCCCCGTGAAAATGGATTCCTTGGTAGGTATTCCAAGGAATTGTTTCCATAGACACACAATCAAACTAAGTTTTGCTAAATCAAAGGGCACAGACTAACAAATTCCCTATAAGATAATAGCAAGCAAACAATTCCCTTGTAATAGGGAAAACAAGAAGTAAGGATCTTCCAGAGATAGGAGATGAGTTCATCAACAAAGATATGAGAAATGATTACCCACAACTACTCCGTAATGTACATATAGAGGTGAAAATACTAGACACAACCAAGTACCGTCCTAAGGAGCCAAAATCTTATGTTGCATGTCTATCTCAGGTATTGATAGTACCACCACTGTAGTTTCCTAGGAAGGTAAAAAACAAATATCGCTACCACTTTACACTTGGTGGTTGGGAAGAATGGTCATGGGAGAGGGATTCTGCGAATATGAAGGTAATGCAAGAAAGAATTCTTAGACTTGAAGCAACTCAGATAGTGGTTTCACCCCAATGACTTTCCACTACTAATATTTCCTCCTTGAATTGCATAACTCCACCCAGAGAGAGTGTTGGGGACCGGTTCAAGCACTCTACTCGACTTATCCTACCACTTCATTTCTATGTTACAGGATCTTTCCCAACAAACACTTCACGTTACTAATTTATTTTTTCTAATTAGTGTTCCTAGTTTGTTTCAGTGGCCTTAGATAATTTACTCTCCACCCTACAACCAAGGCCCTATAACCCAAACTTGTGATTGTTTTCTAATAAAGAAAAATCTAGTTGATTTTAGATTAGGTACATTGTTACTTTTATGGTTGTTGTTAATCAAAAGTGGTAAATGGAAGTGAAACATATGATGTGACCACTTTAGCTCCAACAAAAATTCAAAAGAAAAAATGAATGGAATGGAATCTTTAGTTTATATGAAGCCTATCTATAGAAAGGAGCAAGAGGTTTCAAGAAAGGAAACAAGTGTAACATTCAATGCAAGAAACATGAAATTCTCTTTGAATGAAAAATGTTTTTGGTATATGATTCAAAGATACTGTAAGATACACGATTCCTACCCCCCCCTAGCCATGAGGGGGAAATTATTTTTAAAATACAATTTATTTTTCCTTAAAATGCAATCTCAAACATGTCCCACCCACTAACTAGAATGCAATTTGGGTAAGATCTTTATTCCAATCCCTTATATATAATTTTTGTGTATGATTTAGATCTAATGATATGACATGAAACATCCTAATTATTTCCAAATATCATGACAATCATGTACAATCAAATAAGAGGGAAAGTCAGATGCATATTATATTAATTAAATGGAAACAATTTAAAACTTACAATTTGATGGCCTAATGAAGCTCTAACTAGATTCCTTCCCCAAGATCCATGATTAATATGCCAACATAAACTTACTTTCTCTTTTCCTCCCCCCTTTTCCCATGAGAGAACCCCATTATTTGTAGGATAATAGAGA
The DNA here is from genome assembly GCA_000966675.3 of Picea glauca. Lineage (NCBI taxonomy): Eukaryota > Viridiplantae > Streptophyta > Pinopsida > Pinales > Pinaceae > Picea > Picea glauca. Next base: position 165,815 of record JZKD02S1124269.1, on the reverse strand, counting down.
TAAGATCAAATGGTAGTTTGGATAAGATATCCATGCCCAAGATGAAAATATTCTCAAGGAAGAACCATGAATAATCTGGGGTTTAATATTATATCACGAAACCAATCCTAAATAGGGGGTTACAAGGTTACATAGTCAACAATCCAGGGTAGCAATTCCCATAATTTTGGAAAGTTGGTTTTCATTGATGTCAACCATAAAAGAAGCCTCAAAGCAAGCCTTTAGAAGTGATGGGTCTATTTGAAGAAGTACAAAATCCCCATAAACCCTTATAAGTAATGGGTGATTTAGACCCTAGAAGAAGTTCAAAAATTATTGAAAGTGATCCCCTTATGGTGTAGCTTTAAGCATGGCCCTCACGGGAAGATGCTTTAAACAAGTCTACAAGAATCCCTCAAAATATGGTTAAGTGGTTAAGAAGCCCTGGCGGCGTGGTCATGAAACTCAAACTTTATTTAAAGAAAACAATATGAAGTACACTGTAAATGCATGCAAAACCTCCATGATATGATAATCCTTGTCAAATTGTTTCCAACGGTAGATGGCATGCCATGTGGTTCCTCGCGGTCGAGAAGTTATACTCTATTAAAGTTGAACCCCCAAAGTATGGTCAAGAAGCCATAGATATAAGGTAAAAGAAGTTACAATTTCTCCTTAAAGTCAAGTAACGGAGAAAAGTTGTTGGAAACAAGAAGTTACAAATCGACCCTAAAGACATTAAGCAAAGTAGGTACTTGGAAAAGTGTAGTACCCATCAAGAGCCTCTCATTTGAGTCAAGGAAGTATCATTATTGATCATTCAATATTGTGATATCTTATCATAAAATTGGTATGAATTTCAGAGGGAAGATGAAGTGAATAAGGGGGAAATTCTAAAGGAAGATGAAGTCTTGTGATGATGTGTTCTAAGGTGTTGTCTTTAAAGGTCATTTTTCCATTTTCACTATAACATTTTTTTCTAGAATGATTCGAATAGTGAAACTTGGAGGTTGTTGAGAATAAATATAAAGGTACATGTGGTACACATTTAATCTTTTGGTTCATTTCATTTTGGGAGATACACTTTGTGGAAGATAGGGTTTTTGACTAGTCCTGTAAATAGTCTCAAACATATGTTCTGGGTAAAACAATCATAACATATTTATATATGATAGAAATTATGTGAGATCAATTGCATTATAAATACTCCAATCCATAGTATGTTTTTTGTGAGATTCATAATCAAACATCAAATATTGAGCATGTGGAATGTTGTACAATTTCACTCTCCAAAATAGGTCAAAATTAAGGAAGGTATGCCATTTTTTCTATATCTCCTTTTCAGTAACAAATAAAGAAGAAACACATATAGGAAATTTAGAGAATATATCAAAGAATATTAGGTGCAAGTTTAAGATATTGATTCATTACATGTACATAGTTATACTTGTTGGAAGTTAGGGTTTCCGACTAATCCATAAAGTAGTCCCAAACATGCGTTTGAGATAAATTTAAGAAGTGATGTTGGGGTTTATATGTTGACCCATGTGGACCTAGGATATTTAGGTGGACCCCATTTATACATGTACCTAGTTTTATGTATCAATGATAGTGACAAAAGGAGTGACAAAAACTATGGCAGTGATAATGACAGTATATATGGAACCAGTTTCTAAGTGGACCTAGTTTGATGATGTTGAAGTTGAATAAGGTATGATGAGAAATTATATTATGTACTAGGGTTGTTACAGGATGAACAATATAGTTTTCTATATGTTTTGAGGTTTGTATCTTGGATTTTTTTGGCACATGATTGAGGCATGTCTTGGTGATTTTGGGCATATGATTTGGGGGAATTTTAGAATATGTTGGTGATGATGATGTATCACTATTAGTGATAGTAACAATGATATTTATATTCAAGGAAGGAATGAAGGGGAAAGGAAAGGGGGTTGGATCCTCCTTCCAGTTGGAGCTGGAGAATATAGGGAATTGCATCTTCCTTTAGGTTGGAGCCTGTAAACTAGGGGGTTGGAGCCTCCTTCCAGTTGGAGTTGAAGAATCTAGGGATAGCTTCCTTCAGGTTGGAGCCTGTAAATCAAGAGGTTGGTGCCTCCTTCCAGCTAGTTTTGGAGAATATTATCAGTTGGTTCTTCCTATGAATGCAATTCTTGACATGATATAAGAAAAGAGTTACGTGGTTTTCTCCCATTTGAGTTTCCACATAAAATTATTTTGTACTATGTATCTATGGTTATATTTTTATGATATCTTGAATGCAATCATAAAGTGATAATTTTTTGATAATGTAATTTTTACATGTTGTGGATGAAAGTGGTAAAAGGTGATCAATACTGATCACCCCCTCCCTCTCAGTATTGGTGAAAATTCCAACAATTAGTATCAAATTAGGTCCTTCAAAATCATTGTAACCATTAGAAGGTAGATCATGGATTTCACGGATAATGTAACACCAATGTTTGATGGTAAAAATTATGAGATATGGAGATCAATAATGAAATTTCTTTTAGAGGCATATGGGTATTATTTTTAGTACTCACTTGTTACATGATACATCGCTTCAAATAAACCTCTAAATACTGTAGCCAAGAAGGAATTAAAAAGGAATAACAAAATAGAAATGGAGGCTATCCTAGATGGATTACCTGATTCAATAAAAGTCAAAGTGGGATAATTCTTATCAAAAAAATAACTTTCTAAAAAGCTACATAATCTCCACTCTAAGGAATCTCATGGTATCACAGATCCATAGCATGTTTATCGAGATAAATAAGATGTTGAGATGAAAAGAGAAGACGGAAGCTCCTCATGTCATAAATATCCAAAATAAGAAAATTTAAAATGCCAAAGAATATTATGAAGAAGGCAAAGTGGATCTTGAGGAAGAACTAATTAATAATTTAAGTGAACTAAAAAGAGAAAGTAAGCAAACCAAGTCTCTCAAGGAATAATTAATCAAGATAAATTAGGGTTCTCAAAACCGTAACAAAAACTATGAATAAGCCCAACAGATTATCATGAAGCTAAAAGTTCAGCTGGAAGAAGCCAAAGTGATTGAAGAAACACTAAAAAATCAGTTAGAATAAAAGCATTGTTTGGAAGCCAAAATATTATAACTTATAAAAGAGGCAAAGACAAGAGAATTGTTTTTGACAAGTCCTCTTAAGGAAATATCTTAAGACTTAAACGAGATTGAATTATAATTTAGTTAACAAGAAAGAAGTATCGAAGAAGAAATCATATCCTTGAAAACCCAACTTGAATAAGCAAAGAGAACATAAGAAGTAATGACTATCCAGATGATGAAGAAACAATAAAACACCAGTTGGACAAAAATCATTGTTTGGAAGCCAAAATATTATAACTTAGAAAGGAGGCAAAGATGAGAGAATTGTTTTTGACAAGTCCTCTTAAGGAAATATCTTAAGACTTAGACAATATTGAAGTATAATTTAGTCAACAAGAAAGAAGTATTGAAGAAGAAATCATCTCCTTGAAAACCCAACTTGAAGAAGCAAAAAGAACATAAGAAGTAATGAATATCCAGATGATGAAGAAAGAAGAATATTGTGAGAAGCTTGAAGAAGAAGTTGTCTCATTAAGGGTTGAATTTGTCAAGCTCAACAAGAAATTGAAGATCTCTCAAGTGCTAGAATACATTTTCAGTCATCAAAGGTCACCATTCAATAAATACGATTTTGGATACATTGGTGAGGCCTCATGCAAATAAGATACAAATTCCAATCCTAGCAAGATAATTGAAGAGAGAGGAAGCTCCACACCTCCAGTAAAGAAAGTTGAATATAAGTTCTTCAGTTTACCGAAAAAGAAGAATGAAGAGAAGCCTAAGAATTATGCAGACATCCTCAAAGGAAGGGATCATAGTCAACATGATTCAAAGACAAATGAATAGAAAAGAAGAGGCATATCTCCAAGAATAACTTCTACCTCCAGGAATCAAAGAAGATTTAATCATTGTGGAGGAAACAACAAAAGATAATATTACAATAATCTAAGGCACGAATTCAAAAGGAATCCATCACAAAGAGGAGCATTCACTTCCAGGTATCAAAGTTTCTTTTATGGTTATTGTTTTTAATAACTTTGGACATAAAGCTTTAGATTACCGAGCATATGGAAGAAATATTCAAGCAAGAGATGTTTTTGTGGCTCCCTGCAATATTGAATGTTACAAATGCCACAAATATGAACACATACCTCATGATTGTAGAATCATGATGGAGTCTCCCTTGAAGGAAAACACTGATATCATATACAATAAGGTTTGGATAAGAAAGAAAAAAAGAGAGAGCAGGTGAATGAAGAAATCGCAGAGATCATACTCATAATATTTGTAGATGTGCGAGATCATGATGAATCTACACGAAAAGAGGAAGATGTCAGAACTTTGAAGAATGATCCTTCAACACAGACGGATTATATATTGTTCTAAGCCATATGACTTGGAGACTCCTAGTAAATGTGAATTTTGAAGAGGGGGAGTCTAAGAAACAGTCTCTATTACATATTAGAGAATTATCTTTCAGGAAGCATGAAGTGTTTATTTACAGATTTTGGGAAGGCAGATTCATAGTAGATTGATGGAAGAGGTGAAAAGTGACTTGTGATAGATTGGTTTATTAAGGAGCAGGTTTCAAAACACATCCCCATGCAGGTATGAAGGGGTCAGGTGGCATTTACAAAGAATATCATTGACACAATCTTGAGGAAGAGATTCATGATTGTATAATAGGATTCCAATCATGTATTCAAGAAGGGATATATTCATTAGAGATTCAGTAATGTGTACTTGTTGTAGACTTGTGGACATATTTGATTTACCTTGAGAAGCAAGAATATACAGTGATCAATTGCAGGAGATTCGAAGAAGCTCTTCATAATAGTAAAGTGATAGATAGGTCAGCATTGTGTGCATTTGAGTAGAAGAGTCATGAAAATTTTTGTGACACATGGACAAAGATTAATTCATTTGGAAGGTCTAGTAGAAGATACATGATAGTGGATGAATGCACGATCTCAGGGAGATATTTTTGAATGTTGTTGATTATGTAATTGGTGTCAAATTAGTGAAGTAGACATGACGTGAAGGAATATTGACATGAATGCTTTTCATATACGTAAGTGGATTACAATAACAGGAAGTAAAAATGGACAATAAGCCCCATAAGAGAGGAAATGAAGCATATACAAGAATCCCCACATTGATATACATGCCATCTTGCAAATAAAAAAGGGGAAGAGAAATTGTGAGAAGATATGGGGAGATAAATTATCAGGATGATTCATAGTGTCAAAGAGAAAAATACCAGAAGCATGAAGATAGGGCATGAGAAATCATCAGGGGGAGTAACCCTGTTCCATTGATGTCAAAGCAGGGTAGAAAAACATGAATAGAGGGGGAGTAATGATCGCAGGGGGATCATGAGTGTTTCTATCAATGAAAAATGGGGAGATTGTTGGAAAGTTGGTTTTGATTGATGTCAACCCTAGAAGAAGACCCAAAGCAAGCCTCTAGAAGTGATGGGTTTATTTGAAGAAGTCCAAAATCTCCAGAATTCCCTATAAGTAATGGGTTATTTCAACCCTAGAAGAAGTACAACAAGTCTCCAAAGTGGTCCCCTTATGGCATAAATTTAAGCATGGCCCTCATGGGAAGATTATTTGAAGAAGTCTACAAGAAACACTCGAAATATGACTTAGTGGTTAACAAGCCCTGAAGGTGTAGTCATGAACCCAAAAGTTGATTGATGGAAAAGAGTATGAAGGACATTACAAATGCATGCAAAACCCCCATGATCTTATAGTATTCATCAAGTCATTTCCAATGGTAGATGGAAAGCCACGTGGTTCGTCATGGTTGAGAAGTTATTCTCTCTCAAATTTGTATCCTCGAAGTATGGTAAAGAAGCCTGGGATCTAAGGTTAAAGAAGTTACTAGTTGGCCCTAAATTCAAGTAAAGGAGAAAAGTTGTTGCATACCAGAAGTTATAGGTTGGCCCTAAAGACAAACAAAGGAGGTACTTGGAAAAGTATAAATACTCATCAAGATCCTCTCAGTTAAGTCAAGAAAGTATAATTGTTGATCATTCAATCTTGTCATCTCTTAGCACAAGCTTGGAAGTCAAATTAAGAGGGAATATGAAATAAAGAAGCGAGAAATTCTAAAGGAAGATGAAGTCTTGTGATGATGTGTTCTAAGGTATGTTCTTTAAAGGTCATCTTTCCATTTTTTTCTATAATTGTTTTTCTATAATGATTCAAATATAGAAACTTGGAGGATGTTGAGAAGACATATCAAGGTACTTGTGGTACACATTTCAACTTCTAGGTTGTTTTATTTTTTGAGATACACTTTGTGAAAGATAGGGATTTTGACTAGTCCTATAACTAGTCTCAAACATATGTTCTGGGTAAAACATGCATAACTTCTTCAAAGAGGGTCCAAATTTTGTGAGACCAATTGAATTGGAAAGAGTACAATACTTTTTTTTTTTTAATGTTCAGAATAAGACATCAAATATTGAGTGTGTGGCATGTTGTACAAGTTTTCTCTCTAGAATAGGTCAAAATTCAGGAAGGTCGACAATTTTCACTATATCTCATTTTTAGTGAAAAATGAAGTAGCTAAACTTAGAGGAATTTTAGAGAATATATAAAATAATAATGGGTACAATTTTAGATCTTGATTCATTACATGTACAAATTTATACTTGTTGGAAGTCAGGGTTTGTCACTAATTCTAAACCTAGTCCCAAAAAGGTTTTCACAATAAATTTAAGAAGTGATGTTGGGGTTTATATGTGGACCAATGTGGCCTTAGGATCTTTATGTGGACCAATTTTGATGTATAAATGATAGTGACAAAAGCAGTGACACAAACTGTGATAGTGAAAGTGACAATCTATATGGACCCAGTTTCTATGTGGACCTAGTTTCTAAGTGGACCTTGTTTGATGATGTTGAATTTGAGGAAGGTAAGATGAGAAAATATATTATGCACCAGGGTTTTTATGTGATTAAAGGTATGGTTTTATATATGTTTTTAGGTTTGTATCTTGGAGCTATTTTGCACATGCTTAAGGCATGTCTTGGTTATTTTGGGTATTTGATTTGGGGGCATTATTGAAGATATTGATGATGATGATGTATTAGTATCATTGATAGTAAAAGTTATATTTATATTCAAGGGAGGAAGGAAGGGGAAAATAAATGGGGTGGGATCATTCATCCAGTTGGAGCTAGAGAATCTTGGGAGTTGAATCTTCCTTCAGGTTGGAGCCTGTAAACTAGGGGGTTGGAGCCTCCTTCTTGTTGGAGATAGAGAATCTAGGAAGTTGTATCTTCCTTTAGGTTGGATCCTATAAATCAGGGGGTTGGTTCCTCCTTGCAGTTTGTTATAGAGAATCTTTGAAGTTTGTGCTTCCTACAAATGTAATTATTGACATGATATAAGAAAAGTGTTCAGTGGTTTTCTCCCATTTGGGTTTCCATGTAAAATTCTTGTGTATTATTTATTTGTGGTTATATGTTTATGATATATTAATTGCAACCATAAAGTGATAAATTGTTGATAACTTAATGTTTACATGTTGTGGTTGAAAATGGTAAAAAGTGATCAATTCTAATTCACACCCGCCCCCCCCCAACTCTCTCAGTATTGGTGAATATTCCAAGACATAGTTCCTCTACATAAAGAGAGTGTCTCAATGCTCATAGATTTTGTTAATGAATTTGAAAATTCTTCAAAGTGTCCACCTTCATCTACAACACCTTGTTTTCTTCAACCATGTCTCTCACAAAGTTATATTTCACATCAATATGATTTGTCTTTGAATGATAAGTCGAGTTATTTTTCTGATTCGGATTCGAAACGTCGACGACGAAATGATACAAACTGTGGATTATCCGAAGAACATTTGTGAAACTCCTCACCACAGAAACTTGAAAACAGTAATAACTTTATTTTTTTTAATCTCAAAATCATATATATTATATATGATTTTTTTTTAAAACTAAATAACAGTCAATCATTATGAAGTGAAAATTTTAACAGTTTGCCGATGTGGCAATGTATGCTAAGGAGCAAACTGGTGGAAGATTTGGATGCATGCAGAGTGAAATGAAATCACTTGACCAACATAAACGAAAGATTTTTTTTAATGCAACATAAAACTTTGTAATATTCGTGTATAAATTTCATCAAAGAAGTAAAATGAAATCACTTAACCAACATAAACGAAAGATTTTTTTTAAATGTAACATAAAACTTTGTAATACTCGTGTATAAAATTCATCAAAGAAGTAAAGCAGGATAATTATTCTTTCTAAATATTTGCATTTAGACTTCGGAGAAATAGGGCATGATAGTTATTTGAGGATACGCTAGACTTTTTCTCATTATAATGTTGTTCATCCATATCAATGAAATTTAAATGTTTTAAATATTGTTGGCTTTTAATGTGGATTCATCCCACGGAATATTATGCCGATATATGCTGGGAGCAAACTGCTGGAAGAATTGGATGCATATAAATTGAAATGAAATCGCTCAATCATTAATATATATTTTTAAATATAATAAAATATTTGTATTCAATTTAAGATAATCATTTGAATTTTTGGTAATTTTTTGTAATTTTGTAGTTTAGTTTTTTGGATTAAACTGTGTCTAATGTTTTGAAACCAAAGTGTTAAGTGAACATTTCACTTATTATCATTTTTTAGCTTCATTTGTTTTCGAGGATAGGTGGAGTGTCTATTGAAAACGTTAGACTTTTCAAAACATTATAGTTTAATCTAGAAAGCTCAACCTCAATATGACTAACTTTTTTTTTTTTTTAATTATAGAAAATTGCTTAATTATATTGATATATAATTTATTCACAAAATATGTCTTTATAATAGCTTGATATAGAAAAACAAAAATAGTCCTTCAGCTCTCATGAAACAAGAGTTTTTACTTGACAACATTTTATGCTAGAACAAAATAAATACAACAAAACTTATTAGTTGTGTTAATATACGTTTATGAACATAGTGGGGCTTTCTTTTCCATCTACCCATATGTAATATGAAAATTTTCCTTCTGGCTTCTAAATAGAGTGTTTGGATAGTAAATCCACCTCCCTATTGAATTCTCTGTAGATATAAGCGAAGCTGATTTCTCTGTAGTTTTTGATAAGGTCCCTGATTCTGTTCTTCCAATTTTCCAAAGCACAAGCATGTAGATTTCCCTTATCATTTAACTAGACAATTACTATTCTTTAATCTCCCAATACCTCTCTATAGCCAAACTAGTTGCCAAGGTTAATGTTGCCCATACTCCCAATAACTATTTCTTTGTATTTGTGCCATCTCTGCAGTTAAAAGTCCATCTATATACTAAAAAGTCTGATGTTTTTATAACCCCCCAACTCCACAGTGCTGACCATTTGATTGTGCTAAACGGCCAGTTAATTGTGCTACTCCATCAAAACATGTCAGTGTAGTCCCTTCTTGTTGTGTTGGTATACAAGAGCTTAATGGATGAAATTCTTGATGACTTGTGTTCCTTTTTAGTGTTCCAATAGACTTTGTGATCACAAAGTAGATGGACTCTAAGAGTACTTTATTTCTCTTAACTAAATATGACTAACTGTAAAAATTTTCAGTTTCAAATTTTTTGGAAGTTGCACAAATTATTGTATTTGAATTTTGTTCATTTTTAACAATAAAAATTATTTTAAATATTATTATACTATCCCTTAATGTTTATTAAATTAATTCTATTTTGAGTGGATGAATTGATATTGCATTCATTCATTTAAAAAAATAACTTAACTACTTTGAATTACTGCATTTGAGAATTGATACTGTATTTTTATTAAAATATAAGTTTTATATTGCAATTTCAATGCAATAATCTAATTACAGTAAATTTTATATTGCAATTTCAATGCAATAATCTGATGACAGTTAAGTTGCAAAAGTTATTGTATTTGAATTAAGTTAATCTGATTACAGTTAAGTTGCAAAAGTTATTGTATTTGAATTAAGTTAAATCATAGCAATAAAACTTAATTATTTTAAATATTGTTGTAGTAATGCTTAATGTTATATTTTGAATGGATGAATCCACATAGCATTTATAATAAAAATAACATTTAAAAGTTTTGAATTATTGCCAGAGTTGATACTTTGTATTTTTAATAAAATATAAAGGTTTTGTAGGGCAATTTCAATGTAATAATTTGATTGCCCTTTATTATAAAGTGGATAATATTGTTCTATGTCCAAATGTTTGATAAAAGATTTCTTGAAATCCACTCATTTAAGGGCATAACATGTCATATTCAAGGAATTGAATTTAAATAGGTAATAATCATCCTCCCAACCACCCAAACTACATCTAATAAAAAAAATATTTTATAACTTTGTTATCAACTAAGTTTGAATTACATTCAAATATAACAATAAAAAATACCTATTTTGAATATTGATATTTATTATTATTCAATTTATTGTATTTCAAAGTGTTTAAACTGATGTTGTATGATTTATAATATAATGTTTTTAATTTTTAAATTATCATGTTTTGATAAATAATAATTTAACTAAAATTATAAAACTTTATATTAAATTTTCAATTTAAAATTATAATTTTGAATTGTCATAATTAAATATATGTTTATGGGAAATTCCAAGGAAATGCCATTGGTTGATGATAAAATATTATCTCATATTCAATTGTAAGGAGTCGGAGATATAGAAATCACATGATAATTATTCTAATATTTTCCAACTTTCCGTAAAACTAAATCATTATGCAATTGCATTCCTTTATAATAATAATATTTAAATGTTTGAATAATCCTACAATATTATCTTGAATTACTGTTTTTTTAATTTAATTTAATGTCTGAATTAAGATTATAAAAAATTTAGCTAACTATATTTGGTGTAAAGTTGTTTAATTATTTTTCTGTTAGAATTTTTTGAAGGGAGCGATCAATGTGCCTTACACGTGTAAAATATTAATAAAAAATTTAAGAGTATGAAAAATCAAAATTCTCTAGGATTATGGTTCAACAGAACATTTCCTTCTCCGCAAGGATTTCAAATAAAAAAAGAGCAGTCATGTCTATCAGACAGGTGCAAAAAAGTAAGCATACATAAATTTATTGGACTGGATAACGACTGGCTAAAAAAATTAGATTTTGTTACTTAGTGTTCGTGGATGCATAGGACTGTGACCGATTAAAAAATTCAAAATTTTTAATTTTTTTTTTTCAAGATGAGTTTGGAGATTATATTATGACAGAATTAACGATTTAAAAACATTTACTGACGTCTGGTTGAGTCAGAGACGGTGCAATACTCAGCGCGAATCCTAATTTTCTGGCAAACCTCCAGCAAACGGGGAGAAACCTCTGGCAAACCTCTGGCAAACCTCCAGCTTACCTTACTCTTGTTGAAGAGGCATTGTCCCAAGGAGCCATTGGGCATCTGCTCGTAAATGAGGATCTTGTGTAATCCCTGCGCACAGAAACCGAGAAGTTGCACCAGATTCGAGTGATGGACTATGCCCAATATCCCAACCTCTACTTAAAATTCCTTCTCACCTTGCCTTGCGATCTTTATTCTCTTGATAGCTACCATCGTCCCATCTTAAGGAACGCCCTCGTGCTCTGTTCCGAACCCTCCTGATCCCAACATTTTTCCAAAACTGTTTGTGAGCGTCTGGATTTCATTGAATGAAAATTTCCTGGCCATCACATCGGGAATGATATACATAATTCCACCTGACTATTCTGATTCTAGTTTCGACCTTGGGCAAGCTCTAAAAGGGCGAATTTCGAAAGAAAATTAAAACCACTGTAGTTGCAAGCACAACGACTTCGACCCCAATAACCAATATGAAAAGCATGGGAAGCCAGAAAAAATGAAATGCACTGACAACTGAGGAAATTCAAACGTGGTAATCCCAAAGGTTAATCATTTAAACATGGAAATCATATAGTTCTACAGTAATTTCTTAATATGATTAGGTAAATGGTAAAAAGTAAACAGCTTAACCGATGCATTCAAAAATACAAGAAAGTTATGAAGAGTAAATCACATTCATTGATTTGGGAGGACGACTAAGAATATGCCAGCATATTCAATTGTTAGCCATCAAATTAGAATTTTAGATGAAAAGATGATTAATTGTGCCCATTGCCAATAGGTGTACACCTTTCGGCGTAATAATAATTTCATTGGAATGAGGTTGAAGAAGCCTCTAGCCTTTGATATTTTCGGAATATCCAACAAAAATACACTTCTCACTTTTTTCATCAAGAATGTGACACCCCATGCTACACTGTCAAATACATAGAAGTGACTTACATCTAGCTTAAGTTTATTCCATGCTTCTTCCATTGTTATGTTTTTTAGATCCTTATTTGAAGTGTGTTTTACAATGTAATTTGTACAATTAATGACTTCCTCCCAATAATTAAGACTTAATCCTTTGGATTGTATCATACAATTAGTCATTTCTTTTAATGTGAAATTTTTTCTCTCAACAACACCATTGTGTTGTGGTGTATATATGACATCATGTTTCATTTGAATACCTACAATATCTTCTCAAATTAGTGTTCCCATATTCACCTCCATTATTTGTTCTTAACCTTTGAAGTTTTTCTATAAGGTCCTTGTAGGAAAAAATCTTCCCTCTTAATTTTTAATAAGTAAACCCAAGTGCATTTGGAAAATTCATCAATGAAAGTTAATAAATACATGCACCTAGAAAAAAAAGGAGAATAAAGTGGACCACAAAAGTCACTATGAAAAAACTACAAAGGGGTCGAGGTGTGCCAAGAGGCATGTCTGTCAAATTTATCTCGATGATGTTTGTCGAGAACACAATCAGAAAAAACACCATCTCTACAAGAAACGAGAGGAAGACTAGGCACCATATATTTATTACATAGTTGTTGCAATGAGCGGTAGTCTAGATGATCAAACTGCTCATGCCAAAGTTTGCTCAAGTCATCACTATGAGAAACAAAAAATGATGGAAAAGATGATGAACCAAAGTTATCAAACTTGTACAACCAGGTAATTTCATCAACAATTGAAGTTGTGAGAACATGCTTAGGATCTTTTAGATCCTTGATTACAATGTGGTGAAGTGAAAAATCTATGTTTTTACTTTCACCTGAATGAGTGATTTGATATACTGATATAATGTTGCAAGGAATACTTGGAACACATAATACATCATTGAAATAACCATTATATACTTGAATTGTTTTAGAACCTACAACACTAAGATATTTGTCATCACCAACAAATGTTTTCTTGGTGTTACATTCATTTAGATTAGAAAATATGGCTTTATCCTTAGCCATATGATAAGATGCTCTAGAATCAATAAGTCACTCCTTGGAAGAAGAAGTAAAAATTGCATGGAAGGATAAACCAGAAGTAGAAAGTGCATGTCCATGAGAAGAAGAATAAAAATCAATACTGATGTTGTGCTTTTTCATTGTTTCTTCTAAAGCTTCCATATTCTTAAAACATTTGGTCTCCAATGACCATTGTTTCCACAAAATTTGCAATGTACATCACCAATCTTCTTACTTTTATATTTTTCTCCTTTTCCACCATTAGAAGTTGAAGTTGGCTGAGAGAGTTTGTGACCCTTTTTTTCCTTGTTGTTGTGGTGAGGATGTGCTTCTGAGGATTCTTGGACATATCTTTTTTCTAGGCAAATAAGGATTTTTTGGATGTATCTGCAATGTTAATCAATCCAAGTTGTAGAATATTATCTTGCTCTTAAAATTAGAGCATCATAAAAGGAATCAAGAGAGGGTTTTTATAAGAACTACCTAAAACTTCTCTCATGGCATAAAAGGTGTATGCAATAATAAAATATGCACTACCAATCTTAGAAATAATATCATATATGCATCAATATTTCGGAAAATATGTTTTGCATTCTATACATAAAATTATAAGTGTTTTGAACTTAGATAAGTAATATTCAATGCAAGGAAAATCATTTGGACTTAAGGTCATCAACTCATTCTCCAACTAGTGGGCTCGAATAATATTGTGTTTACCAAACACATCTTCAAGATTTGCCCAAGCATCATCATGGTCATCAATTCCTTGAATGGGAAACCTTAGATTAGGAGAGATGGACATTTTGATCAATATGCGTGCTTCGTCATTCTTATTTGGCCATTTTAATTTATTTTCATCATCAATAGGTTCTATTTTTTTTCCCAAGGTAATTTGGTCCAATCCTTTACTTCTTAATACATCTTCCATGTGGGGTTTCCATGAAAAGTAGTTAGTACTAGTAAGAAAACGATCACCTGGAGAATCCATATTAAATATGCAAAAAATATGGATTTAAAAACTGAAATTGATGGACTAGATGGAAAACTCTTGAAAAAATAGGTTGTTTCAAAAAAATAACACTAAAAATGAAATTTAGATGTGAAAGTTGTGCGCTTTTGAAAAAAGGCATAAACAGTAACCAAAGAGCCACGTGGAAAGTATAAGTTGGTCCATGTGGTGATGCTCCTCCTAACTTTACCTATAAGAGATCTCTTTTAAATAAGTTACTTATTAAGTGACCAACTGTTATAGAATAAGCGGGAATCACTTTTACAATGAAATGACTTTGCAAATGAAAATTCCTTGCAAAATAACTTAAAATAAAATATTAAAGTCATTTAATAGTGAGTCTCTTTTATAACCTAAGTGAAATGCAGTTTACAATAAATGCATGAACCGTTTTTTTAAGTAACAAAAAAGAGGCTTGAAATCAAGACCTTTTACTAAGAAAAATAAATTTTAACCAAGAGAACTAGTGTAGAACACATTATAGTCTAAATAAGGAGGATTGGGGTTGTTATTGTTGTTGTTGTGGAAGACATCCTTGGAGAGCGTGCTCATAAAAACTCTTTTCACACAAGAAACAAATTTCACTTCTCAATGAAAACAAGGGTTAGATCTCAGTTAGCTTACGTGAAAAATGAAAAATTTCCCTTTGTTTCTGATTTACCGAGATTGCACAACAAAGAGAATACGTAGATAAGAAAACATTTTCCGCTATGTTTCATAATTTTCAAGATCGTACTGAGTGCAGAGAAAAGAGAATACAAAGATAAAAAAGAGTAGAAACTCGAAAATTAAAAAATATATAATTGAAATAAACTAAAGTATTATCTCTGCAAAAAAATTAACAGGGTGTATTCGAGCTTTATACCTCCAGATCTGACTGAAATGGTCGTATCTTGGGAAAACAAAAACCTTTTCTAGTAAAAAAAAAAAAGTTAATGAATGAAACAAACACTTCATACACAATGGAACTGTCCTCTCAGCCCATAAATGTACAAAAATGATAGAAACATGAGATGCAACAACACATATTAAAGATCTCGATCTACAATAGGAGTGGGTATTCATATGCATTATAATACCATGTTCATCAACACAGTTATTCCAATGGAATACGAACACCTTCACTAACCACTCACACAACAAGATCAAAGATCAACATAGTGATGTTTTGACGTGGTAAAACCCCTACGGGGAAACATCCACGAACCCAACCAATATGACCGCCAAGAGAAATTTATTATTACAAAATAAAAATGTTATAGAGAGATTTTCTCACAATTGATCATCGAAAAATGACCCTCCATGCTATTTAAATAGAGATCATGGACCAATCAGGTGTTTTATCCCCATTTTGTTGGATAAGTAAGGAGATGATGTCCCGAGGCCCTCAAGTTGCAGACATGTAGTTTTGAGAGACCACATGATTATCAATTCCCACTTGCACATATGGAAGCCTTCTCTATCACCACAGTTTGATCCATCGTCAGTGCATCCATCACACTAGCTAGCTTCTAGAAGTAATATGGGTCTTTCTCCATGTGGTACAAATCAGGTATTATGGGAGGTAATCACCCTAATATGTAAGGAATTTAAGCATGTTGTATTGAATATGCTTTTGATTATAGAACATCTGCATGGACATTATGTTTTTGACTTATTTTCACCTTGGTGTGTGTCATCTATTTCCTAGTATGTGGCTAAATTTTAGGGAAGGGGTGTAATCGGGGGTGTCTTGAGGGTTCATCGTACCATTCCCGAACATACTTATCACTTTACTCTCATTTGCATTCCCATCATATTGCCCTCTTCTAGAACCTTTGGATTTACTGACCTAAGAAGGGCATGCACCTCATCTTATGGGAAGAAGGGGTTGAAGGCCTAGAGGCTTGTAGCTAGAAAAAGATAAAATCCAAACCATTAACCTTCCATATTCTCTCCCAAGTATCTTGACGATAATGTAATGTCTGTCATAAAAATTGATGGGAATCATGAAACCATAACTAATAACAAATTCCAACAAGGAAGGGGCATGAGTGGGAATTGTTTTTAATGCTTAGGTAGAATCCCCACACATGTTCCCAAAAATTTAGGTAGGAACCAGGGTAGAGTCAAGGTAGGAACAATTTTTATTTCTTAGGTAGAAACACCACCTTGGATTCAACCTGGAAACATCATAAAATAATTAAAGGCAATGAATGGGATTGGAAAAATGATGTATTGAAATCGAAGGTGCAACACACCCTCTATAAGGCACACATAGATGAGACAATAAAAGCCCTTGTATGTCATGAAACCCATTGAACTATGATGTATAAACCCCTATCCACATCATCATCCACCACATGAATTTGAAGGGGAATCCTTGGGAGAATCCCATACTTGAGGGTTTTGGTATATATGAATTTTATGACACGCGTCCCATACCTAAACTTGGTCCATTGTATAGGGTTTTTTAGCATTTGTTTAATTTGATGAGGTAGTTTTGATGCACATGTTTAGGTGCCTTGTTTATTAGATGTGGTTTTCACTTTCCATGATATTTTGACTTGATATCTTTGGTGGGTGTACCCATTTTCTTTGCAGGATCTTGTTTTGTGGACAGTTTTGGAGGAACAAGCCTAGCTTAGGCTTCCATGGGGATTGAAGACCATGGGTTGGATGCCAAGGTACCATGTGTCAGATCATGATTATTTTCATTGGTAGGCCTAAAATACACCTTGGAAGACATGACCTATCCCTCACATTCCAAATGACTTTCCCAAGAGGGGAAAAATGTCAGTTCTTGAGGCTTGACGTCACCTAGGGATATGGTTTGGTGGTGATGGAGGTATTTCTCATTGACACATGGCACATTTGGAAGGAAGAATGATTTGAACCATGAAGAATAGACTTGGATGAATGAAAAGTGGCCTTTAGAGTCCTAGCCATGATTTCCCAACTCTAACGACTTTCTCCAAGTGCCAAAACGTCCCCTAAAGGGGTGACGTCATCTTGTTTTAGGATTTCTAATGTGCAAAACTGAAAATTAAATATTATTGTTTGGTTTAAGGGGTAAGATAAGGGTTGTTGATCCCTTGTATTATGTTTTAAACTAATTAAGTGGACAAACATTGTTTTAGACATTTTTTATAAATAGAGATCATGTAAATCTCATTTCATAACATAACTCTCCCATTGTGTGAAGTATTAGACTAAAATTTGCACCCTCCTTGGGAAACCTTGTTTCTCTTGTGATTTTTATCTTGGTTTCTTTATGATATTGGTGGAATAAGTAGTGCTCTACCCTTATTGGATTTTTTCTTTGGCCTTTGTGGTGGATTCATCTTTGTAAGAGGAGGTTTATCTTGTCATTTCTTGAACTAGATAAGGATTTATCTTATTGATGCTTCATTTCTTAGTCATAAGTTTGATTTTCTATATTTCTTTGGGAGTATAAGGATTTACAATCCCACCATTATCTATCATTTTTGTCTAGAATTTTTTTGTTGCACAAGGTTTCACTAGGAGAAGTAAAAGATTTACACCCTCCTAGTATCTCTTAGCTTAGCTTTTGATTGTCTTGGGGAGTAAGAGGGTTTACACTCCAAGGAGATAACATTGTTTATCTCTTTATTTACTTGAATCCATAACCCAATAGCTATAGGCACTAGTATAATTGCATTGGATAAATAAAATCATGCATTGTTTAATGTGAATTTTCAGAATTTGGAGCTTGTCTAAGTTGGAATCAATTTTTTGCTATTTATGCTTGGTTGAGGCACTAGGGTGTCATATTTACTCAATTACTTATTTATATTGTGATAAAAATTCATATAAATCTATTAGGGTTTCAAAAACCTTAACACATTTCATTCATAACTTGTTTTTCAACCGTCAAAAGTTTCTAAGCGTTTGCCACTTTAATCTACTTAGCCTAGCACAACTTTTGGGTGGATTCTTTGCGAGTTTTGGTGGTTGGATTTTATTCTAAAAAAAAAACGTTTTTGTTACAGCCATAAGGCTATAAAATATCTCTACAAATACGTTTTATTACAACCTTGTTTCATTGCTAAAGTCTTGTGCTTTCATTCTTGAGTGTGAATAGTGTTTATCTAACTTTTCTTTAGCATCATTCGTTGGAATTTTAACAGTTTTTTAGCATATTTAATACTTATATATTTGCTTATATACATTGTTGTTTATGGCTGAAATTAGGGAGAACAAGCTTAACTTTCTTTTCCAACTAAAATTAAACATATATTCTCGACTTGTTCTTGTGTCTCGGGTAGGTACAACATTCTTTGCAGGTGTCCTTTTCTCTTGGAAACCATTGGATACCACTTATACTCTTTCCCAATCCTTTATGCATTTCTATATTGACCTATCGGGGGAATTTCCTTCATCTCTTCACTTTCCATCCCCTTCCCCCCAGGGTCATCAGGGTTCCCCCTTTGAGGTGATTCTATCATCTCTAAATTGACGGTAATATATGCCTAAGGTGATAGTGGGTAGGTGTTCTCTAAGTTTTTGTCATTCGGTGGTCGGGTCAGGATTTTTCCAAGCTACAACTTGTGAGAAAATGTTTTAGCTTCATTTCCGAGGAGGATTTTGAATCCTCTTTTGAACCCTAAAGAAACTTTGGCAATTTATCTCAAATCCTTTTCCTTAGCTTTCCTAGCGACTCCACCCAAAGGATGTTCCCTTTTAAATTTTAATGATCTCATATTGAATCTCATATAGCGACTCCACCTTCCCATAACCCTTCCTCCTCTAATCATTTTCCCCTGGAGAGGATCAAAACTTCTAAGGTCTATCGAAGAAGATTTCCCCTTAAGTATCCCATTGTCAAAACCCTTTTGCATGGTACCCTTCCCCTTTATCCAATGGATCACCCTTGGGAAAAGGACCTCTACAAACTTCTTAACATGGCCACCATCCCTAGATACCCCAACGCAATGCCAAAAGAGTCAAACAAGTGGTTGTAAAATTTCCCAGGAAACAATGTAGTGATTGTTGAAGATCATCTCTACACCATAGGTGGGACATGGATAATCTAGAAGTCGAGAATGAGGATGTAGCCATGAGGCTACTCACTTCATCATTGATTGAAGAATCTCTCATATGGTTTAGGGGCCTTCCAGATAATCACATCACATCCTATGAATATTTTTATGAGTCATTTAAGAGAAGATGGAAAACGAAGAAAGACAATGGGATTCTTGTAGCTCATTTCAATCAAATAAAGAAAAAGGAGAATGAGATAGTGAGTGATTTTGAGACTAGATTTGACAGATTATACAGCCAGATTCTAAAAAATTTCCATCCTAGTGCTGCAACAGTTCTTCTCTAATATGTGAATTCATTTGATGGGAAGTTTCATTTTATTCTGAAGGAAAAGAAGCCCACTTATTTGGAAGAAGCCAAAGAGTATAGTGTAGAGATTGAAGAAAATCTCGTTGACTCAAAGGTAGATCCTTTTTCAGTATCCTCATATCAAGCAAGAAGAAAAGATTGAATCTTCTAGTAGCAGTGCTCCTGATTGGATTTCCCTCTTGACTCAGAATATAGATCAAATGAGTACTCAATTTTTTCAAGCATAAAATTATATCATGGGTCATTTGACTATTGTAGAAAGAAATCAATCTTCCTCCAGACCTCAGTTTACAAGACAATAGAGAGATGCCACAGGTTGGAAAAAAAGGCCTCAACAAGAGGAAAATGCCCTTGATACTTTGAAACCAGTTGGGATGGTTGACATTGAACAAGTATCTTGGAGTCTTCCATGCCAAGAGCCTCACAGAGAATATGAGTTTCCCCTACAAGATGAGGATTCTTCTGACATTATGAACTTCATGGATATGATTTGTACTTTCCAAAATGAAGAAGTCACATAGGAATAGATTGGTGAAGCTAGAAGACATGGAGAAAGAGAAGGGAGACTCCAGTCCTTGAATCAATTGACAAATGATCAGAAGAAAGAGCTAAGGAAGAGGGAATATTTGACCTACACTAGAAGAAATAAAATTTCATCCCCTCCATCACAGTCTGCCAGTCCTCCTCCATATACGGAGAAGGTGGTCCCACCACCTCCACCTCCAACACATCAATTGCTTCCTAAGCTAGCTCCCACAGATGGGATTCAGTTGAATATAGACATTGTGGCCATGTTTGGAAAATTGAATATGATTGTCCCAATATCATAGATGTGAAAAATACCTTCTGTAAGGAGGGAGGTCTTGAAGTTATTACAGGTACTAGATGAGAAGGAATATCCTCCCATCATTCTGATCACTATGTATCTTGATCAGTAAAAGGACAACAATCCTCATTTCTATCTTTCATTAAGCATGAATGGCCTCCTCTTGAAAAATTGTATGATGGATTTTGGGGCCTCCACAAATTTCATGTCATTGAAGGTTATGGAACAAATTGGTTTGAATATGACACGAACTTGTGGAAAATTATGTGGAATTTACTCTAAAAGGGTCAAGGTTTATGGGTTATGTCAGGATGTTGAGGTCTTTTTGATTGATTTTCCACATGTATGCCTCCTCATGAACATAGTGGCGGTTGACATTCTAGATTCTTGGGGGATTCTCTTGTCAAGGATTTGGTTTTCTTCCCTTAGGGGTTTCATTAGCATAGACCTTATGCATGCACAAATCCCCATGGAAGACGGAACTTTTGAGGTATTATACAATCAAGAGAGAGATGGAAAGCATATGACTGATCCCAATGGTCATGAATACACAAGTGAAGATGATTTTGATGAAGTCCCACATGTCATTGAGTACAATCCACAAGACTTTCCTTTTATGCAGGAAGACTCCATAGACACACTTCTTCCAAGGACAAATGAATACGAATACAAACTTGCAAATTTCCAAGGGAAAGAATGAGGTTCTATCCAAATATTAAAGATAAAAGATAAAAAAATGTGATGAAGCCATCAAAGGGGCAGTTAATGGAGAACCTCCTTATATTCCATACATTGAGAATGTACCTTATATCAATTATAGTGAAGGAAGTCTTGCGCTCATCTGGGACAAAAGGAAGGGAAAGCCCAAGTATGACCATAAGGATTACAGTTCATGGCTTGGCCCTTACATCGTCAAGAAAATTTCCAAAAAATAAAATTATTATTTGATAGCTTTGGATGTGAGAAATATGCCATTACTAGTGGATGGGTCTCTTCTTTGACCTTATGTTCATATCACTTGACTTCTTCAAGGCCTAGGCCCAAATAAGTAGGTAGGTCATCTTTCTTTCCTTGCATTTGAATATCGATTTCTCATGTTAATTTAGATGAATTTCATATTTAATTTTCCTCTACTTGCATATTGATTTCATGCTTAGCTTAGAAATTTTTGAAAAATTCAAAAAAATAAAAATTACATCAGTCTCATTTTTGTATTTTTGATATAAATGGAAAAAGGATGAGTGAATCCATCCTACTATTAATGAGTCTTTTTGTCTTAGTGTCTGTAGGAATAGGTATACCTGGATATTTTTCGGTTCTCATGTACTCTATAGTGAGCACATATCCCCAAGTAGGATCCATATGTTATCCCCATTTTGTGGGATAACTAATGATATGATGTCTTGAGGCCCTTGGGCTGCAGACATGGAGTTTCGAGAGACCACATGGCTAGCAGTTTCCACTTGCACCTATGGAATCTTGCTCTATCACCACAATTTGATTCATCATCAGCGCATCCACCACACCAGCTAGCTTCTGGAAGGCATATGGGTCTTGCTCCATGTGGTACAAGTCAAATATTGTGGCAAGTAATCACCCTAGTATTTGAGGCATTTAAGATGTTGTATTGAAGCTACTTTTGATTATAGAACGTATACTTGGACATTATTCTTTTGATCTTGTTTAAACTTGGTGAGTGTCATTGATTTCCTAGTAAATGGCCAACTTTTGGGGAAGGGGTGTAGCTAAGGGTTCCTTGAGGGGTCATCATACCATTTCCGACCATACTTATCACTTTCTTCTCATTTGCATTCCCATCACATTACCCTCTTATAGGCCCTTTTTCTTTAGTGACCCAAGAAGAGCATGTACCTCATCTCATGGGAAGAAGGGGTTGAAGGCCATGAGGCTTGTAGATGGAAAAATATAAAATCCAAACCATTAACCTTATATATGCTCTCTTAGGGATCCCAAGGACAATGAAACGTCTCTCATAAAAATTGATGGGACCCATGAAATAATAAATAATAAAAAAATCCATCTAGGAAGGGGCATGTGAGGGCATTATTTTTAATGCTTAGGTAGAATGCCCACACGTGTTCGCAACTTGCAGAGGCAAGATGTGACTAGGGTAGAGTTAAGGTGGGTAAAATTTTTATTTCTTAGGTATAATCTCCACCTTGGATTGAATCTAGAAATGTCTTAAAAGAATTAAAGGCAATGAATGGGCTTGAAAAAATCATGCATTGAAAACGAAGGTGCAACACACCCTCTAAAAAGGCACCCATAGATGAGACAATATGATCCCTTGTATGTCATGAAACCCATTGACCTATGAAATATAAACCCCTATCCACCTCATCATCCACTACATGAATTTGAAGGGGAATCCTTGGGAGCATCCCCTACTTGAGGGTTTTGGTCTACCCAATAGGAATTTTATGACACCGCTCCCATACCTAAAATTGGTCAATTGTATAGGGTCTTTGATAATTTGTTCAATTTGATGAGGTATTTTTGATGCGCATGTTTAGGTTCCTTTTTTATTAGATGTGGTTTTCACTTTCCATGATATTTTGACTTTAGATCTTTGGAGGGCATACCCATTTGCTTTGTAGGACCTTGTTTGGTGGAAAATTTTGGAGGAACAAGCCTAGATTGGGATTCCATAGTTCTTGAATCACATAGGTTAGATACCAAGGGCTGACATGAAAAATCATGATGAATTTACTTTGGAGGCCTATAAGACACCTTGGATAGTGGGAAAACTACCCAATCTCTCGTAATCTCAACGAATTCCTTACAACTTTTTTAATTTTTGCAACTTTTGTGGGTATACATGGGCTGTAATGGTGCAACTAGCATACATACGCGTGTTGTAGTGGTGCAGAAAGTGTGTGTGTGTGTGTAGTAGTGGTGCAGGGTGCGTACATATTCGAAAATAGGGTTTTTAAGAAGATTTTCTCAGTGATGGCTTGGAAAAAATAACAAGTAAGAGGGCCAAATGCCTGGTATGCATGTATGGTGCAATTTAGGGTTATAACATATGCTCCCTAATGTGTGAGGTCAGAAGATCATATGATGGCCGAAATACAGTACAAAATCTTCACCAATGTATGAAGTGAGTGAGCTCGGGACCAGAGTTCGTGAGCCCGAGACTAGAGTTCGGGAGGTGCCATATGCAAAAATAACAATTCTCTCACCGAGGTAGGCATACCCATGCTTGGGATGAAATAAATCATGGCTACCAATAAAATACACTACAAATCCATGTCATATAACTATGTAAGGTGTAGTCACAGGCAATACACAACGAATCTACATCTCAAAGTCTGATCCAGGTGGTCAGTTTTTCGGGTCCTAAAACTTCCAAATCTGTTTTGAGGCCCTAAACACCGTTTTTTTGGGAAAACGAGGAGCAACATGGAAGTTCCTTCATGTTTTCCCCAAAATGAATCTCCTCAAAGATACCTTTCCAACATGCTATCATGCACCTAAAATGGAGACGTATGCAAAAGTTATGACCCCGGGAAGTTGATGTATTAACTTACCCAAATGGGGCCCACGTGACTTTTGGCACTTCATCTCCTAGGGTTAGGTTTTTGGATGTATAGGGTTTTGGGAATTCATGTTTATTGTAAAAAGGCCTTCAGAGCCTCATTGTAATCATCTTCTTGTGAATGAGCACAGTTGTCACATCTCTTCTCAAAGATAAGCTGCCACCATTCTAGCAAGCTTGTTTTCCACTATATTTTACAGTTTCAACTTATTTCCTTATTGAATAGAAAACCAATTTTATTGTATCTTTGTTATTTTGTGTTAAGCACCTGTTAATAATCTGTAGTCATTTCGTTCTGCTCATAAAATCCGGATCAGTGGTATTGGAGCAGTCTTCTCCTTGTCGTCTTAATGCATGTCCCCAACGAGGTTGGAGTACAAAGAGTTGGGTCTCGATCTTGTTTCTCTTAAGGACAAAAGATCTTGCATGCCCAAGTGACCTCTCATGGCATGAGAAAATAAAGATGACGGGACATGAGATCCTTTCAAAATGTTGCTTGAGGAAGCCCTCATGGAATAGAGGAATGAGATGATGGATAGTTTCGCACAAATCCTTCGGCGGCTACCAACAAGAAACACATCTTCTTCGAGCGGAGGCACCACCCCCTTCAAGGTACAAATAAACTTCGATATTCCTATATTTGAAGGTCATATAGACGCAAAGGTTGTAGACAAGTGATTGAATCTACTAGAAGGGTATTTTTCTGTCCATAACTTTTCGAATAGAGAAAAGATTAGTTTTGTGCTCCTCAAATCTGTTCCCCATGTTAAATACTGGTGGGAAACTTTCTATGAGCAAAAGGAAATAGAGGAACCCTCATTATTTATAGTCACGACCACCTAGGAATCCTTCAGAGATGATATTAAGGAATAATACTACCATGTCGGAAGTTATGACGACTTGTATACCAAATGGACCACACTGCAGCAAGAAAGAGACCAAGTAGTGCCATATTTCACAAATATATTCCATACCTTGTACAAAAAGTTGGGTATCAAAGATTTAGAGTGACATCTGGTGCTCAAGTATCACGATTCTCTGCATAGATACATCCAGACTGAAATGGAATTTTTGGACATCTCATCCTTGGGCGCAATCTACTGATATGCCATTAAAATCGAGAAGAAGCTCAAACAAGAGACGAAGAAATTTGGGCCTAGGAATCCCTCACAACAAAATCCAAGAAAGGGTGACCCCAACACATAGAACAAAGGACAGAGAAAAGATGGATAGTATCATGAAAACCAGTCCAAGCTGCAAGCAAAGAAGGACACCAGAAAGATAGAGAAAGACATCAGGAAGTGGTGAGACTTCCATAAGATACCTTGGCATAACATTATTGATTGCCGCTCAAAGAAGTCATTGGTAGCTGAAGTAAAATCCTATGAATCAGATGTGGGTTCTGACTCTGAGTCAGAACCAGAAAGGGGAAGATGGATCATTTACATGGAACCTAGTGCCACTATTGCTACCACCAAGCTCCATCCTAGTGAACTAGATGAGATAGAAGAAGGAGAGTGCCTCTTCCATTCACAGATGTGGGTAAAAGACACCCCACTGCACTTCATCATTTATAGAGGTAGCTAGAAGAACGTCATATCAGCAGAGGTCATCAAGCGGCTGGCCCTACCAAAAATGCCACACCCACAACCCTACACCATTGGATGGCTCTACTAAGGAAACGATATTCACATTAGCCAAGACTTTCGACTGTTGTATGACATCAAGCCCTTCAAAGACAAGGTATTGTGTGATGTTTCTCCTCTCGAAGTTTGTGATGTTCTTTTGGGCCAATCTTATTGATGGAAACGACATGTTGTATATGATTCAAGGCCTCATAGTGTTATTATTACTTTGAACAGGAAATTGTATAGGATAACCGAGGCAGTCCCACCTAGTGTTATTTCCTTGATCTCTACTAAGAAATGCAGGAAGGTCATCTCTCAGATGGGTAATTTTTTCTTCTTCGTGATTCACTCTCAGAATGAGCGAAAGATCACAACCACATCCAGGGTCTCTGCGACCGAACTCTCCACACAACAAAAGTAAGTAGATAAATTCGTGGACTAATACTCAGAAATATTCTCCTCACCTACCGGGGTACCTCTGCACTTCTAGGTCAAGCACCCCATTAATATGACCCCCGATGCACTGCTGCCCAATGGTCTAGTCTATCACCACTCTCTATTAGATAATGAAGAGATCAAGCCATAGATCCTAGAATTTCTCCACAAGGGGCACATCTGTCCCAAATCATCACCTTGTGGGAGCCCAAACGTGTTGGTGCAGAAGAAATATGGAACCTAGTGACTCTGCATTGATTACTGGGCTCTGAATAAAATTACAGTCAGAAATCAGTACCTGATTCCCCGAATCGATGACCTCCTTGATCAACCCACAGGGGAAAAATACTTCAGTAATATTGATCTGACATCTGGCTACCACCATGTCCCGATAAAATAGACAGATGTATAGAAAACTGCCTTCAAGTCAAAGGAAGGCCTTTTTGAATGTTTGGTCATGCCCTTTGGTTTAAAAAATGCTCCAACCACTTTCATGAGGAGGATGGATGATATCCTGCGACAATTCACTAATACTTTTGTAGTGGTGTATCTGGATGACATTCTCATTTACAGTAAGACTTGGTTCAAACACTTGCAGCATATTCAACAGGTTTTGCACACCCTGCGGTAGCACAAGCTATACGCCAACTTAGAAAAATTCTTCTTCAACATGGACATAGTCCATTACCTAGGCTACATCATTGATAAGAATGGTGTACATCTGGATCTAGCCAAAATCCAAGTCATCTGTGACTGGCCAACCACACTCACTGTGCTTCGAAGCTTCTTGGGCCTTGCCAATTTCTACTGTAGGTTGATGTTGGGATTCTTCCATATTGCATGGACCCTCAGACAAATAACCAAAGGTGGTGGTAAGGAGAAATTTGCGTGGGGATGGTACCAACAACAAGCATTCGATGATTTGAAGCAACGCTTGTGCTCAACCCTAGTACTTTCACTACCAGACCTGCAACATCCCTTTCATATCAAGACAGATGCTTCAAACTATGTTGTGGGTGTCGTTCTCACTCAACACGGCTACCCTGTGGCCTATCATAGTGAGACACTATTATATGTGGTCCATAAGTGTTACGAGGGAAAAACTCTCTATGGCCAAGGGTAAACCACAACAGATAGGTATGACTATAGAAATCAACTCAATTCCAACATATGCTATATGAACTAATATGCAAGATAAGAAAGAGGTTTACCTCGATCCAACGTTTGATGATGTTCCACCGTTGAGCACTTCCACCCAAAGCTTTATACCTGCAATAATTCCTTAACAAATGATTAGAAGTATATAGTGATGATATAAAGGGGTTAGCACATTAGATAGCATAATCCATCAATAAACATTACAAACATGCCCATGGATAATAACCATACATTTGAAATATACCAATAGGATGAGAAAGGAGTATTTCTATTAATAATTGATCAACAGAAGTGACAACATTACATACTTCCGTGTCAGCACAGTTCAAAACCAAAAACCCAAGTTCCTTCCAACTGGGCCTCCACCACTTCAATCCTCCACCAAAGGCAAGCTCATAAGAGAGAGTCAATGAGGTTCTCTCAACAATAGGGAAAGATCTTGGGGGTTGAACACTGTGTTCAAACTTGAGGGACAAAGGGATGCAGACTCAATATGAAGTAATTTCTCTGCAATAACTTTTCTCTCAAAGTTGAATGCTTTTTCTTTCTTTTCCATAGCTCAAAATTGTGCTTTTATAGCCTTCAGAATGCAACTGAAGGGCCAATTCGGAACGTTTCCAATGTGTGGAAGGCCAAGGACCAAAGATCTTCTATTGTGACATGGAAACCCAACCTCATTTTTGTATTTTCTAGCACAAATCCTGATGTACGTGGGTTGTAGTGGAGTAGCCAGCATATACGCATATTCCATAGCTAATAGGGAGCATATATGTGGGAAAATGTATATTTTTTGGCTCTGGATTCATCAAAAAGGGATGACAAGTCTACAAAGGGAAATGGAAAAAGGCCCTTTGTGCAAGATAGCAATGGTGAGGAAAATCTTGCTATAATAGATGCCCCCTAATGTGTGAGATCAGAGGAGTATCTATGATGGATGAAATACATTATAAATAACCCAAAAGTGGAGTGGTAGAGAACTAGCTGGAAAAACTCAATTTCTTATTACATTATGTACTGACTTTTCATACATGGTTGCCAGGAATACAATGTAGATCCACGTGGAAAATATACCAAACAAGTGTTCATGGCCATGAATAGGCAAATACAAATGTGGTTGCATGCCAAAAGTTGTCATAGTCACGAATAAGCCCCAGCGAAACAAATCTCAAAATAATTATGAAGATATATGTATAGCATGGAGTTCAAACTGATCTCCCATGATCATTGAATTCAAATAGGTGTTGGTCCCATGAAAAGAAAACAACAGCTCAGGAAAGCTGCAGCCACATAGTGATGTCTTCAAGTCTTCTACACAATCCGCCAAGGTGCAATTCTACATCATGTGAAAAAAAGGAGTTGAGGTCGAACATGATGAGACATTGTTTGATTACCGGTCATTGAGGTATACCGTTAACAAACATGAGACAACCTCCCAATAATGAAAGTAGGTATCAAGGAATCGAGTACGTTTCTACAAGTGCGAATAAAGGAGTTGGTGTCGAACACTTGAGAAATGCATTGATCAGGAGACATTGATGTATTCCCGTACATAAATGGCGAGAGAGCCTACCACTAATGACTGCAAGCCTCAAAACACTCACGAAAATCTAGGTCCCATATCCAGAATAAATGAGATGAAGTCGATGGAAAGAGACCTGCTGAAAGGAGAGCATTAAGGCATCTCTCATCAGTCAGCATGAGGAACAAAGTAGGAGATTCATGATTTGGTGGAGATCGGAAGAAGAACATGTTCACGAACCAATGACCCTGTGCATCTTTTATGTGTGCCAAATGCAAGTGGTACATGAAAAACACCCTCTGAATAGTAGCCAATGATGAAAACTGTTGACAAAGGTGAGGAAACCACCAATAAGGCTAATGGAAACCGAGACATTGCATGAATCCCAAAGTGTGAATAGATGTCTTGTCGTTGAACACAAGGGAAACCACCCAGTCAATGACCAATGATGAAGTGTCGATTGATGAGTTCAAGGTGACCTACCAATGATGAAAGTAGGGCTAGGGTGCATGATAAGACTATAGTATCATGTGATTCTGAGACAAAATGAGGGTATGGCCGACATGCAAAGTCAAGATTTCTGAGGATTGGCCGACATAGGTTGATAGACTTCCTTTGAACAAGAGCATGAGACATATGGTGGACTCTGGCAGCATAGACTCAAACATGTGACTATTAGATGCAGGAGGCATCAATAATGTTCTCTACAGGGATTGGAAGAGTAACTAGTCGGTAGAGAAAACTCTGTAACTAGATCAGCTTCCTAAGGCCATGCTAAACCCAAAATTATGATGGCACAAGGACTCAATAACTTTGTGCTATGTTCAAAGGCGACACAACTGCTGCCAATTACAATATAGTACTCTCTTCCCGCCCGTCCTTTTGTGTTTTTTCATAACAAATGAATTGTATGATACAGAGGAGGGAACGAGTGCCACAAGTAAGCAAAACTAGTTCCAGCAATGGAACGTACCTATGATAAATGCAGGGGAATGCATGCAGGAGATGGACACTCAGGGTGATGTTCCCTCTAGGGTATAGGGTGTCAAATTGCAAAGGATATAAACAAGTCTTTGCTTGGTTGAGGATGCAAAAACTGCTTAGGCAATGGTTTATACCGCAAAGCGAGAACCGAATAAAGGCTCAATATTGCAAGCGAGGGCATGAGATGCAATCACAACTTAATGCCAAAAAATATCACTTTTTATGTCTTTTAGTCTACTTGGTGTGAAAAAGGTGTAAACTTGTGCCAAATTGACGTCTTTTCAAATCCAATTTACAAGTCTGAAAAATACAAGTTCACTCGACAATTTTTTCTATTTTTGATAACGAGTCAGAAAAGAGCTTAACTAAGACTCATGACCTTTCAAATACAATTTTAATGAGTGTGAAAGGGACAAATCACTCGACAATCATTTCTGTTTTTTAGACGAATCGAAAAAGAGATTAATTAAGACTTGTTTTTGGGAGTCTGTGAGTAATAAGGTCGCATGTGTATGAATGAGAAATGAGGTTCATCATAAAGTCATGTATCAAATTATAATGGACTCCCGATCCTAAGGAAAAATTTGGCATGGGCACCAAATGAAAAAAAGGATCTAACTAGGGTACCCATGTTTGGTAATTCTCTACCATTTATTAAAGAAGCTACTTATAGCAGATGGAGGGTCATGCGTCACAATAAATGGGTTCATACCTAAGGTGTAAAAAGCAGTAGTTGAAGGATAATGCAAAATGCATGATGGAATAAATACCTATCCTATATGCTAGGTTATGAAAATACCTACATGAGAAGATGAACGACCAACCATGACATTGAAATCTGCAAGAAAACTGATTCAAAACTACAAAACCAACTTAAAACCATTCTTGAATTAGTCCATTAGGTTAAAAAATAGCATGAAACTATATAAAGTGGGTAAAAATAATTTATAAATAGTAATAAAATAAAAAATTACTGTATCATTTTGATTTTTACCCAAATAGTGTAATTTGGACCAAAAATACCTTCAGGATTCAAACGATGATTACGGGAGCATCGAGCAATGAAATCACGAACCGTCTGGATTAGGTAACTCTTCATCGCATCCTCTTCAAATTTAGTGGATTACATTTTTGAATTAGGTTTCCATTTTTCAGTTTTTGAGGGCATAAATTAGGATTTTTGGTATACGTGGGTTTCCTTGTGTAGGTCATGTGTACGACTAGGTATAAGCCCCTGTGTTAACCACAGGGAGCATGTATTGATCCCTACATGTGACCGTGGGCAAGTAAGTCGTGTATATGTACGCAATTGGAAAAAAAAAGGGGGTTCTTAACTAAAAAAATGATTTTTTTTTGCACGATGGTCTTGGAATGGAGAGAGCGAGAGCACGAGGAGCTAGATGCAGTTGTGGATCGAGATCTGGTGGCTCAAGTGGTTTTAAAAAGATGTGGTTTGTACAAGTTTTGGGATCTCAAAGGAATGAGGGCCCAAGTGAGGCTGGAAATGTTGGTGGGTTATTGGGATCCTGATAACGAGATCTTTATCCTTGATGGACAACTGTTAAGGATCAAAGTAGAGTACATCTACTTCTCGACTGGTCTATCACGCTGAGGAGAGGTTTTGAACCTCAAGTCACATGGAGCAGGGAGTGGGATGAAGATCGAGGATTATATCGAATCCCACTGTGTAGCAAGGAATCCCATGGTGGGAAGTCAAGTCCCCATCCGGGCAATCAATAACCTCAGTTTGAAGATCATTGTTCTCGTGCTTACCAGGATCATAGGTTCGGCCTCGTTGCATCAAGCATCGAGACCACTTATGTTTTATGAAATGGATTGTGCGAGACCCACTATCTATGATTGGTGTACCTCACTGCTGACCAATATGAAAGGTCAGTTGATAGAGTGCAAATAGAGGAGTAAGAGACACTTTGGGTTTGCCTCTATTCTTTGCAGCTTATGTTTTGAGTGGGTTCCAGGTCTGGGACCTAGAGTGGAGATCCTTCCTAGGGGACCACGTGATCTAGCTACGGGGCGACGTATCAAAGTCATGAGATGGAAGGGGGGAGGTAGGGTGTCGACACCCTACAACGATGATTTTTTCTTTTGGTGGTGGAGACAAATTATTTCTCTGGATGACTATCCCTATGTGAGGATCTATTTCAGATGAGACCCAGATATGCCACTTCCACCAGGGGCTTCCTATGGCACCATAGGTAAAACGTTTTTACATAATTCAATTTTATTTTTTTTGGTATTTTTCTATTTAAGGAAAATTTTTTTTTTAATGGTGTTTGAATATTAACTAGATATATGTGTAATTGCATACGTGGTTCCATGATGGCCAGAGGGATTCCTTCAACATAAACGGAGGAACCAGGGAGAAGAGGCGGTGGGAGGAGAAGCGGAGAGCGTCCTACAGAACGTGCAGGGTAAATTGTCTTATTTGACACAGAGGATTCCTATGGTTCAGGTAGAGGATTTACCTGAAGCCATGTAGCGACAGGTGGTTGGTGTACCTAGAGCATGGGTATGACTCTTCCGGCATCTCGCAAATGCCGTGGTTTTCTATCATGATGCACATCCGGCGCCACAGGCGTAGATGTCTTGGGATATGTATGTCGGATGTATATGTATTTTGAGGGTTTTAGCCCCAATTTTTGTAATATAAACACCATATTTTTGAAATATATAAAAAGAGATCTTTGACTTTACTTATATCTTACAATGTGTACATTGAGTTAATGCTTTTCTTTTCTTTATTAATGTGACAAATGCCAATCTAAAACATAGTTAGCGTAGGCATCATATACATGATTATAACTCCTAGGAATGTGATAATATGTAATAAAATCAAATTGACATTCTAAAAGACGTACCTGTAGAAATCGATGGATTAAAGTAGGATCTTGTACGTGATAACGGTCGTTCAATTGACATACTACTAACTAGGAATCCAAATGAATTTCTAAAGAGCGAATACCATGAGAGATAGCATCGCACAAAATTTCTATGACGACGCTATATTCGACCACATTAATCATGGATGGCCCTAGGCATGCGCCACCTGAAGATACCAGCAATCCCTCGAGTGAGTAAACCACCCAAGCGGCGGAAGCCAAGTTCCATGTATGACGATTGGCTCTGTCTGCGAATCCTAGGTAGACCAAATACTTCGTTGACATCTTCCAACAAAGGAAAAACGTGATAAGAAAGCTAAGATAAAAGAAAAGGAAAAAAGAGATGTATATACACTAAATTTACATTAGTCTACATAGAGTTCCACCCAAGCCTAGGGCTCAAGTGTAGTACCTTTTCAAGTAGAGCCCATTTTTGGGCTCGGCCAACTTATTCCCTTCATAATCCTTCAACTCATAGGCTCTTTTTTCTAGGACCCGTCGCACGATGTAAGGACCGTGCCACATGGTTTTAAACTTGTCTTCTCCTAGGGGTTCTTTGGCTTGATCACACAAGAGGACCAAGTCACCCTCAACATACAACCGGGGATAGATAGACTTGTCATACTAAACCTTAAGAGATTTTTTTTTTCCTCGATAGCCGTAAAGGAATCTTGACACTACTTATCAAGACTCTCTAGGTGCACAAGGCGTCGCTCTAAATCCGAAGTGTTAGGTAGGAGCTCTACTGCCAACTTGAGAGAAGAAATTTTTCATTCAATGGGAAGGATTGACTCCAAACCATGCACTAACTGAAAAGCAGAAAAACCAGTGGTAGTCTTAACCAAGGCTCGGTATGCCCAAAGCACAAGATATAGCATGACGTTCTAATTGGAGTTACTCCAACTGACAGTTTTGTGCAAAATGGTCTTGAGAGACTTGTTGATGGCCTCGACTTGTCCATTTTCCTGGGGGTAATAAGGGGATGAATGGCCATGTTTAAACCCCATCTTAGATGCTAGTTTTACCATCATTTCATTCTGAAAGTGACTGCCATGATCAGTGACAATCTCACTCAGGATACTGAACCAGGCGATAATTTGGTTGAACACAAAGAAGGTTGCAGTCTTCCCATCGGATTTTATAGTAGGCATGGCCTCGGCCCACTTAGTGAAGTAGTCAACGACCACGATAATATGTTGGTGCCCCCCAACTGAAGTTGGGTTGCAATCAATGAAATCTACCCCCCACTTGGTGAATGGACCGACAATAATGACTGGCTGAAGAGGGGCTGGATGCGAGTGCATTTTCTAAGTGAACACCTAGTAGGGGTGACACTTCTTAACTTCTTCGATACAATCTTTAAAGATAATGGGCCAGAAATAATCGACTCGCGGGATTTTTTGGGTTGTCGCAAGCCCGGATAGGTGACCACCACAAGCCCCTTTGTGGCAATCATTTAGGACTGACTCGACTGCATCATGAGTTAAGAAACGATGCAAGATATTATCTATTCCTTGACAATGTAAAGTGTCATCGACGATGGTATACTTTTTGGATTGATATCTAACATGTCATCAATCATCTCACAAGAGAATCTGAGCAAACTTCAAGGTTTGAATATATAAAACAATGTCTCCATACCAGGGGTCGGACGACGAGACAAGTAAAATATGTTTGTATGCAAACAAATCGACATGGCTAACATCCTCGTCTAATCATGGAAAATCATATATTAACTCTGCAAAAACTAGTGATTTCTTGGACTTGGTCGAAGCAAAGTCGAGATCAAATTCTTGTAGGATGACAATTCATTTATTATATATCTCACCTATGATACGCCTAGTGAGGACGTATTGAAATGGATTGACATTAGCAACCATAGTAGTTTTGCAAAGCAATACATAGTGATGTAAACGTTGGACTGCATGAATGGCAACCAAAGCTAGCTTTTCAACATGAGAGTAATTAAGCTCAGGGTTGACTAGATTTCGACTAAGATAGTATAACCTCATTAAGTAGCTCATCATCCTCCTGAACTAGAACCATACCAATCATCTCAACAGACGCGGCAATATACAACAAGTAATCTCTACTATAATCAATGGATTTCAGCAGAGGGGCCGATACCAAGGCTTTCTTCAAAGCATCAAAATACTCATGGGATCACTCATCCGAGATAAAAGGAGTGTCTTTCTTCAAGAGGTGCATGAAACCCTTAGTGATATTGGCATAGTTCACTATGAAATGACGTAGAACATTAGCTTTCCCCTGTGAACCTTGAAGTTGTATAATTGTGCACGGGGGAGGCAACTGAAGTATTGCCTCAACCTTAAGAGGATCTACCATGATCCCAGTCTCAGAAACTAAAAATCCTAAGAGACGACCAGAATTAACGTAGAAGATGCATTTATGAGGGTTTAAATGGATTCTATAGTAAAGACATCTTTCAAAAACTATCCAAGGTGATCCAAGTGGATATTGGTGGCCACCCACCATTTCCAAATGGCTCAAAACAATTTTCTGGCCATTTTGGCAATTTACTATTTTTAAAAGGTTTTAACTTCCGGGGCCATTTTGAGGGTCCAAATGAAGGTTTTTCAAGATATAGGTTCTCAATGATAGACAAAGGCATAATTGAGCCCCCAAAATGAATCTCCTCGACAATACCTTTCCAACAAGCTATCACATGCCTAAAACGGAGATCGTATGCAAAAGTTACGACCCCGGGAAGTTGATGTACTCACTTACCCAAACGGGGCTCACATGACTTTTGGTGCTTCATCTCCTAGGGTTAGGTTTTTGGATGTCTAAGACTTTTGACATTCTCGTTTATTGTATAAAGGCCTTCATAGCCTCATTGTAATCATCTTCTTGAGAATGCGAGTAGCCGTCACATCTCTTCTCAGAGATAAGCTGCCACCATTCTAGCAAGTCTTTCACTCTTTATTTTTACAGTCTCTGTACATTTCTTTGATTAATAGAAATCGTGTATTACTGTATATCTGTGTTTATCTCTGATACATTTTTGTTATATTATTGAATATCTGCAATTTCTCTGTGCATTTCTTTATTATATCTCCGCTCTCATTTCGTGCCGAAAAGAATCCGGATCAGTGGTATCAGAGTAGGCTACTCTTGATCATTTTTTAGTGCATGTCCCCGACGAGGTCCGAGTATAGAAAGTTGGGTCTTGAGCTTGTCTCTCTCAAGGACAATCACTCTCGCACACCCAATAAACCCTCAATGGTGGAAGAAAAGAAAAACAATGGAGCAGACGATCCTATCAGTCTGTTGCTTGAGCAAGCTCTCACGCGACAGAGGGACGAAATGATG
>JZKD02S1124269.1:71840-128038 GCA_000966675.3 Picea glauca | reverse complement strand
TCTTCTCAGAGATAAGCTGCCACCATTCTAGCAAGTCTTTCACTCTGTATTTTTACAGTCTCTGTACATTTCTTTGATTAATAGAAATCGTGTATTACTGTATATCTGTGTTTATCTCTAATACATTTCTGTTATATTATTGAATATCTACAATATCTCTGTGCATTTCTTTATTATATCTCCTCTCTCATTTCGTGCCGAAAAGAATCCGGATCACAAGGTGTATAACATCATCCACTCTCTTGTGAGAGTGAGCAGCAAGATCATCAAGGTAGGCTTCGACTATGTGCTTGATATCATGAAAAGTGAAAGTCATGGCATGTTAGAAGGTTGCTCCAGCATTTTTAAGTCTGAAAGGCATTTTTCAGTATGCAAAAGTACCCCAAGGACATATAAATGTCGTCTTGTGTTGGTCCTCAGGTTTGATCTGGATTTGGTTATATCCTAAAAATCCGTCCATAAAAGAAAATATCTATCTTCCCGCACACTCATCGAGAATCTGATCAATGAAAGGCGTGGGGAAGTTATCTTTAGGACAAGCCTTGTTCAGGTCACGAAATTCCATACACAGACAGATGGTTCCTTGCTTTTTATTCATGGGAACGGGGTTGGATACCCATTCAGTCAAGGGAATTGGGTAGATGAAGCCATCATTAAGTAACTTCTCCACCTTTGCCTTAATAGCAAGGGCCTTCCTAGGATTTATAGCTCTAAGATGTTGTCGAACAGGTTTAGCATCCAGATAATCCCTAATCTCACATTTGACAATACGAGGGTCGATCCATGGCATCTCTTCGTATGACCAAGTGAATACATCTCAAAATTCTTTGAAGAGTTTGGTGTAGATCAGAATTTCTTCTGGTGAACAATTTGCACCTATATTTACATTCTCAATCTTGCAAGGGGTATGAGAGATATTGATTGAGATGGTAGGATAAATACTTGCCATATTTCCCTCAGCATAAATGTCATGCATATCAAGTGGAACTACGACGTGATCGATTTTCTCACTCAAGGTAGACCGAAAATCATATTGCTCGATTCTTTCGAGACTTGGGAGAAAATAAGATCGATGATGCATATCATCCCAAGGTCTCTCAGAACCATTCATGGCTTCGTCCGAAGGCAAAGTCTCATCTAGGCAATCATGCGAGTAGGACGACGAGGTGGCCCATATAGACCTAAGAACAGGATCCTCCTCATCTGTCGGTGAGGTAACAGGATCGGGATTGGCAGAAGAGTCTAGAACATATTGATATGCAATCTCCATTGTCGATAGTGTCATAGCCATGCCAGTGTGAAAATTTCCTTCACCTGATGAAGTCGGAGAAGGTAGGGTCCATGGATCACTAAAATAGGAAGTGCGGAAAGGTATGGACCTCTTGGCTGAGGAAAGCCTACTAGACATGGAATAAATGTGGTGAATCGGTGCCGAGAAGTTGAAGGAACCCATGAGGGAAGAATACATTCCAATGCTGATATTCTTAGTTGTTGGTTGAGAATTATCGATCACAAGGATCGACGGTCCAACAGATGCATTAGGACTAGAGTACGCAAAGGATAACTGGTCGATAGTCACAATCTCCCCTTGATGAGGAAAACAAAGTATAAGGAAAATGGATGATATGAAAACGACCATAGCATAGGTCCAATTGTGACCTAGTAACATATTATAATCGAGAGGTGCATCAACTACCTCTACTTCAACCTCTACCATCTTCCCACCTAACTTGACCGGAAAGGTAGGGAGAATACCATGAGGGCGAAAGGAATGATCGTCAAATGCATTCAACAAGTTCAACAACTTGGAAAGGGTCGGAGAACCGAGATATTTCCAACAGACCAGGGACATCACCCAGGTGGTAGCACCTTCATCAACGACTGCTAATTTGATAGTATACTTGGAATACTCCACGTGGATTTGGAAAGCCACATGTTAAGGTAAGGGAGGTTTCACATCCATGACATCAAACTTGATGATTTTCAAGCCACTAGGCTTTATATCTCATAAGGTAGAGAGCAAGGCATTCCTCTGTGATGGACACGTATGGAGTACCTCCAAAGTCGACATCACACAAGGTGTTTGGCCCAGATCCTCAATGATAGAGTAGTTCTTGGTGGCTCTAGCATTAAGGTTGTGGGTAGAGTGCTTGAGTCCTCCTTTTGGAATATGGGGTAGTGGCTCTAGTTTCTCATTCTGTAGGTTGGTCTCAAGAGGGGGAGGAGTAGCTTCTAGGCCAGTACTAGCTTTTGAAGAGATATAATATCGATAATGGGTGGCTACATCGATTTTTGCATCGACCATATTGATACAAACATGGTCGCCATCTTGCTACGATGGGTTTTGATCTCCACCAGGCGCATTTTTGGTGTTGGAGGAGCTTGAAGCTAAGTGATCATTGTGTGGGAATGGATTCGTCAGCACAGTGGGTAGTAGGTTTAAAAGTCTCGCAGCCTCCGTGAGTTTGGGGTATAAATGTGTACGATGGTCATCGGTACAAAGTTTATAAGGAAACTTCACCTTATGTTTCTCTTTATTTCCCTCTCCAACGTTATCATTTTTCTTCCCATTATTATCTTTGTCCTTGGGTTTGTTACCATTTTTCCCACACTTACGGTTGTTTCAACCTTTCATTTTATTCCCATCTGGCTGCTGGTCACCATTTGAGTTTTTTTACGATTGCACAGAATGTACATCCATCAACTGGGTGGGTTTGGAGGATCCTGACGAAGCTGATCCTCCAGCAGAATTCATTGCCGAGTTTGCCAGCTTTACATTGGTGGACTCTACAATGCCATCGGCATGAGGTCCAGGTTTTTTCCTAGGATTGTAACTTGACCATGGTGCTTCTAGAAGGAGGTGATATAACATCCCAGACTGAGCATATATTAAATCTAATTGTTGGGCTCTAAAGATATCTTCTTCCTCATTGGAGATCCCAGAAGTAGCAACAACCTTCGAGATAGGAGGGTGCAAATACTTTAGAACCCATTCTAGAAGAAATTCCAGGTGTATGGGAGTCTTAATCAACCACCTCCGTCTATGCCACTCCTGGATATGATCTGAGATATGAGTGGCGGTGTCTTGGCGTAAAGTCAAAAAAAGTTTGAGGCCAACATCATAACGAATGTGAAACTGAAAGTGGTTGAGAAAGTCCACTACCAATTGATTAAATGATCCATATGTTCCCATGGGTAGCTCAATATACCATTGTGAAGCAACTCCAATGACAGTGCATTGAAATAGTCATAATCTAATGGAATCATGGTTTAGGGAATCTGATGAGCACCAAAGGTGAAAGGTAGTAATGTGTTCACCAGGGTCCTGTCCATTCTTACCCTCAAACTTTGGAATGTCTAAAGGAATTTTGGTTGGAATGGGGGGCCATGAGGGATCATGAAGTACTGGGTCGTTCATTAACTTATCCAATTCTGGTAGATTGAGTGTGGCCAGAAAAGGGATATGGGGTTGCGACATCTGGCCCCATCCTCCCACGAAAGATTGTGTGTTGGGAACTGCATTCCATCTAGGGTTCGGCTAAGTACCAAAGCCCTGTCTATAATTATAAGGCCCTCCTCCAAGATGATTCGTATAGGATGGGTTGGGAATCATTCTAGCAGGAATGTTCTAATAAGGATTATGAAAATTTCCCCCAATCGGATTAGATCCAAACTAAGGGTTGTGAAAATTCCCCCCAACTGGATTGGATCCGAGTTGGGGCTTGCCAAAAGTGTAAGACTGACCTCCTCCATATGGGAATCCAGAGTATTGAAGTTGATTCTTCATACCAAAAGTATTGGTCGAAATTGACACCGAGGGGGTAGGGATGTAGGGCGAAAATTGTCCTCCAGTTGGGTTGTTCCATCCAGCCGTAGAAGGATTAGATCTGAGGTTATGAAAAGGTGCACTTCCTACATTAGGATTCATTTGGGGAATATGAGAACCACCAAACAGGAAAGGAGTGTAAGGAGGTGTAGTGAACCCAAGTCTAAAGCTAACATTAGGGCCAATAACTAGGATGGCAATCGAAAAATGTGATGTGAAGTTAGGCATACCATAAGAAATGGACTAGAAGCCATAAGGATGGATTGAACATTGTAACTCGGTGAGTGGCCAAAAACCCCAAAAGGGTTTGAGGCAAGTGATGAAGCATTAACTACAAGCCGACTTGTAGTACCAGTATAAGCCTCTGGCCCTACAACTATAGTGGTTGCAGGAGTCGAAGGGGTGCCATTAACTATAGTGGGTATGGGAGTCAAATAACTCCCAGTGTTCTAAAGACCAGACTCAGTACTCATCCTTGTGGAACCAGAAGTCTGAAAGGTGGATGTCTGTGTACCACGCCTGATAACTCTACACCATTTAGAAGGAAAGAACTCGAAAACTGGTGGTAACTGTAACAATCGGCGGGACAATGAGGAAGCTGGTCCGACTCCATGATGAATTATGACTCTACAAAATAAAAATATATCCTAAGGCCAACTAGTAGTCAAAGAGCATACCAAAAATTCAAATGGCCAATATGCATGCAAACGAGCTAAAGTGGCTATGTGGCCTCCCTTGCTAAAGAAGGTATGTCTCGTCCAAGAGGGACCTGAGACTCCCTGCTAAAGTTTGGAGGTAACAAAATTAGTTATAGGGGCCCTCGTGGGATTAACAACCAGTCGGTCAGATGCCCCTAGAGAGGTAATCCTCCATAAAGGTTGTGTGTTGTATGAACCCTATCTGACCCAGGGTACAAGCATAATAACCCCTGCAAGTAACCTATGAGATACCTAAGTCAAGAAACTAATAAACCACTGTATAATCGATGCATATGAGAGCAGTCATAAGTCCAGATAACCGTATGGGCAGGGTAGAAAAGCTTGAAACCTTGAAAGCACCGCCTCTCATAGAGGTATGGGTACTAGCAAGATCCCCAAATATGAATAAATCCACAGAAATATTTCTGACACTAGGTGAGTATCCAGGGGTTATCCCTTCAACTAACTTCGTACAACCTCGTGATTAACTCCTGTGTGAGCAGAGCCTCATGATATTACCAATTATACAATGAACTTCTCAACTCCGTGTCTTAGACACATATGTTGACTTAATTTCCTTGGAGAAGTTTACTCACAAAATCCTATTCCAAGGCACTAAGTCCTAGACTACTTTGTGCACCCTAAAAACTAAAATCGTGTCTAATCAATTTTATTTTAAAGTGTAAATTTATTGGTCCTGATTACTCAAAAGGGTATGGAAGCGAAACTCATGATGTTATGACTCTACAAGAAAATGAATATGAATATAATGCAAAGTCTATCTTTAACTTTTCAATGAATGATATGCTAAAAAAAGAAGTGCAATTTTCAATTTCAACTATGCAATTCAGAATTAAAATGCAATCTTTCGCTAAAGGAACTAAGCTAATGGTAACGAATCAAAGATAAAAATGTTAACCAATGCAAAATGCCTATTTTTTTTGTATTTTCAATATATTAAAGAGAAAATGCATGGACTATAAAGACACCTGATATATAAATTTTACTGTGTATAAATGAAATAACTCGAGTATAATACCAAGTAGCCAAGAAAACAACCTAGGGTTCAAGGACAACAAGGATGAAAAACAAAGCGAGATATTATGCCCAAAAATTCAATTCCCAACAGGTTTCCTATCAACCTAGAGAAACTCAACAAGCACTACAGAGGCCTAAGAAGGCTCAACAATCCTCAAAACTCACCCAAAAATCAATAAACCAAGCAAACAAGTAAAGGGAAGTGGTATACACAACTGTTCAGGAGAACGGGGTGTATATATGCATGTTGCAGTGAGACAACAAGTGGGTATACGTGACTATCCGGGGAAAAGGAGAATATATGTTTTAAAACAAAGCCAGGCAAAGGCAAGAAGGATGAAAAATCAGACCCAGAGTGAACATAATTTGTCAAGCAGTGATATGACAAGAAACACAAAGGAAAAAGAGCAATGCAGGAAGAAAAAGTACTTCAACCCATAGAAGGAAGATCTCTCCCCAGTGGAGTCGCCATTTCTGTTATGAGGGAAAAAATCTCTATGGCCAAGGGTAAAACACAACAGACAGGTATGATTGTATAAATCAACTCAATTCCAACATATGCTATATGAATTAATATGCAAGATAATAAAGAGGTTTACCTCGATCCAACGTTTGATTTTGTTCCACCATTGATCACTTCGACCCAAAGCTTTATGCCTGCAATAAGTCCTTAACAAACAAGAAGAGAAACTATATAGTGATGATATAAAGGGGTTATCACATTAGATAGCATAATCCATCAATAAACATTACAAGCATGCCCATTGATAATAATCATACATTTGCAATATACCAATAGGATGGGAAAGGAGTATTTCTATTAATAATTGATCAACAGAAGTGACAACATTACAAACTTCTGTGTCGGCACGGTTCAAAACCAAAAAACCAAGTTCCTTCCAACTGGGCCTCCACCACTTCAATCCTCCACCAAAGGCAATCTCATAAGAGAGAGTCAATGAGGTTCTCTCAAAAATAGGGAAAGAGATTGGGGGTTGAACACTATGTTCAGACTTGAGAGACAAAGGGATGCAGACTCAATATGAAGTAATTTCTCCAGAGTAACTTTTTACTCAAAGTTGAATGCTTTCTCCTTCTTTTCCATAGCTCGGAATTGTTGTTTTATAGCCTTCAGAATGCAACTGAAGCGCCAATTCAGAATGTTTCTAGTATATAGAAGGCCAACGATCAGGGATCTTCTATTGTGACATGAAAAGCCGTCCTTATTTTTGTATTTTCTGGACCAAATCTTGATGTACATGGGTTGTAGTGGAGCAACTAGCATATACACATCTTGCATAGATGATAGGGAACGTATATGTGGAAAAATGTATATTTTTGGCTCTGGATTCATCAAAAATTGATGAAAAGTCTGCATAGGGGAATGGAAAAAAGGCCCTCTTTGCAAGATAGCAATGGTGAGGCAAATCTTTCTATAACAGTAAGTACCCTACTTATGACAAATAAATGTACTCCATTGTGCAAGCATGTTGCCAGTGGAGACATTACATTCTTGGGAAGGAGACAGTCATCCACACTAATCATAAGCCACTGCAATTCATGCAGACACAAGGAAAATTGTAGAATGAACGCCATCAAAAGTGGTCCACATACTTGCAACAATTCCACCTCAACATCAAGTATAAAACAGGAAGCACCAACTGTGTCATTAATTTCCTTAGCAGACCTCCAGTCATGACACTCACCACGGTGCTAGACTCTTGCGACCATGAGACCTTTAGATGGCCCCAAATCTATGAGACATACACGAAGTTCCCCACCACCTACCAAATGTTGGGTACAAACACAGTTGTCGATAATTTCCATCTTCAGGATGGGTTGTTGTGTCATCTAGGCCATATCTATGTTCCATCAAAACAACAAGCGAAGATGATCTGGGAAGCCCACTACAATCGGGTGGTAGGACACTTCAACGTCGAAAAGACAATGGCAATGCTACAGAAACATTTCTACTGGACGAAACTTTGATAGGAGGTCAACAAGTATATTAGGTCCTGCACTATCTGCGCTATTTCCAAACTAACCACTATGAAACATAGCCTATAAACCCCTCTTCCTACTCTTGACAGGCCATGGGAATTCATCTCAATGGACTACATGTCAGGCCTCCCATCCACCAAGCAGGGAAATGACTGTGTTTTTGTAGTTGTTGATCATTTTTTTAAGATGGCGATTATGCTTTCCTGCAAGAAGAGCATCACAGCAGAGGCCACTACCAATATCTTCTTTGAATGAGTCTGGGTACAATTTGGAATTTCATAAACCATTGTCTCATATCATGATTGTCGATTTCTCAGCACATTCTGGTCGAGACTCTAGTCACTGCTAGAGACCAAGCTCACCAAATCCACAACTTTCCACCCCCAGGAAGATGCCCAAACTGAGGTCGTAAATTGACTGATTGTACATATCCTTCACATTTACAATTCCAAGCACCCTCTCACATGGGATGAGAGTCTTCCCTATGTCTAGCATATCTACAACTAAGCCCTGCATAGCTCAACTAGCCACAACCCCTTTCAGGTGGGGTTGGGATTCCAACCATTGGGTCCCATAGATGTTGCACTTCCCCTTGCGGTCACCTTGACCGACTCATATCCTGCTCCAATTGAAGTTGACAAAGCCACCTGGTTCATTGTGTGGATCTAGCACATCCACCAACAGGTTCAGGATATCCTACAAGCACAAGTACAAGCAACGCCATGATAAACATCAAGTGCCACATAAGTTTCAAGTGGGCGACAAAGTTTGATTGCACTTGTAGAAAGAACGCCTCACAGGACCCCATCGAAAGATTCACCCACTCCGTTATAGGATGTACACCATCACCAAGTCCATGGGGGATAATGATTTTGAGCTAAA
Source organism: Picea glauca (assembly GCA_000966675.3). Classification (NCBI taxonomy): domain Eukaryota; kingdom Viridiplantae; phylum Streptophyta; class Pinopsida; order Pinales; family Pinaceae; genus Picea; species Picea glauca. Next base: position 119,593 of record JZKD02S1124269.1, on the reverse strand, counting down.
CATTCTTCATTTCCTTGGCCTGCACCCAGTGTTCAACATGGATCTCCTTTGCCCTTATTTCCCACCATTATTGGACACCTCAGAAGTAGTAGAACAACTAAAACCAATAGATCTCAACCCTGAATGCATACAACAGTCATCCATTGATCAGATTGTGGACACACAGATCAAGGGAACTCAACAACAAAGGATCCATCTTTATCGAGTCGTCAAAGTAAGGTAGCTTCTGCACCAAGGCAAGTGGCTCACCTGGGGCTAAATTCAGTAGAAATTTTCTTATCTGATGGGGGAACTCAATGCAATGGATACCATTGCTTCCTAAGGAGGGAGGATTGATCCAGGTGGATATCGGTGGCCACCCACCTTTTGCAACTAGCTCAAAACAGTTTTCTGGCAATTTTGGTAATTTACATATTTAGCAGTTTTTCAGGTCCTAAAACTTTTGAAGTTGTTTTGAGGCCCTAAACGATGTTTTTTGGGAAAATAAGGAGAAACATGGAATTTCTTTCGATGTTTCCCCCAAAATGAATTTCCTCGACAATAACTTTCCAACAGGCTATCATGCGCCTAAAATGGATATCGTATGCAAAAGTTATGACCCCGGGAAGTTGATGTACTAACTTACCCAAACGGGGCCCACATTAATTTTCGTGCTTCATGTCCTAGGGTTAGTTTTTTTGGATGTCTAGGGTTTTTGGAATTCCCATTTATTGTAAAAATTCCTTCAGAGCCTCATTGTAATCATATTCTTGTGACTGAGCGTAACCATCACATTTCTTCTCAAAGATAAGCTGCCACCATTCCAGCAAGCTTGTTTTCCACTGCATTTTACAGTTTTAGTTGATTTCCTTATTGAATAGAAAACCAGTTTTACTGTATCTATGTTATTTTGTGTTAAGAACTTGTTAATAATCTGTAGTCATTTCATTCTTCTCATAAAATTTGGATCAAAGTCAAAGGTATACATGTATAGTATCCATCTTTAAGAATCCAAATGACGCCTGATGGTTGGAGATGGGGCCTTCAGAGCTCGAGCAACAACTTCAAGATCTTCAAAACTCGGGTAGGAGTGTAATGTGAGTATACGACTTCACTACCCAGAGGTCTTCGATGTCTCATCGAGGAAAAGACAAGAGGATATTGGTGATCATGCATAGAAGTTCATTGATTTCGAGCAAAGACTTGATTGGACTTTTGGGATGGTCGAGCATGAAGAAAAGAGACAAACTACAAAAAGGCCAACTCAGGTTGGGTAAAAATTCCCTTGGAAAATATCACGACAGATGATCTGACTCAGGAAGCATGACATTGACATAAGTTCACGATGGAGGAGGTAGCACAAACTCTCCATGTGTTTGGAAGAATAACCAAATGGAGGAGGACATAAATCTATGTAGCAAGAACAACCTCCTAAGGTCATATTAAATCCCAAATCTTGATGACAAACAAAAGGATTTGCTTTGTCCAAGGGTGACTCATTGTGCTTCCATAAAAAGAAAATAAAATTCCCATCCTCTTTTTGGGGTATATTTGATTTTTTTGTCTTTTTCAATATTTTGAAGATCTTGAAAAAGAATAAAAGAATGCTACGTTACAAAGGAGGAACGAGTGTTGCAAGCATACTAGTTCCAAGTGCAAGGAACATACTAATGCTCATAGCAAGTAAACATGTGCAGGAAAAGGATACTTGGGGAAAATTCTTCCATGGGTCAAGGTGTCAGGTCGCAGAGGAAAAGTGTTACAATGCTTGCATATAAGGCATGCTTCAAAGGTTCAGTTGAGAGAAACATGGCGATGACATTAGTCCAAAGACACAAATATGCAACAATGATTAGCAAGACATGATGAAACCCCCTTCAATGTTTTTATCACGAGCCCATAGAAGGTAGGTGCGGTGGTTTTTTCACGTTTAGAGAGTCTGAAAAAACATAAAAGAAGACTCCACTGTGGTACCTTTTTCAAAGGTAGTCTAGTTGGCTCAAAAAAGAGATAAAATAGCACTGAAAATACGTCTATTCAAAACCATTTTAACGAGTGTGACACACACAAGATCACTCGACAATCTTTTCAATTTTAAGGAGTATGAAAAGAGCTGAACTATGGACTCGCAACCTTTTTCTAGATTCAGTCTCCTTAGCCCAAAAAAGTATAAAATCTACTTAGGAGAACTCTCCCGGCAAGACGAATCTCCCGAGGTGTACCTTTTTCCTTCTTAATCTACAGGCTGGAAAAAGGGGTAAACTCATGCTGGTAGATGTTTTTTCTAGACCAATTTAATGAGTGTGAAAGAACAAGGTCACTCGATGATCTCTTCAATTTTAAGGAGTCTGAAAAGAGCTTAACTATGGACTTCGTAGGGGATGTTCTTCTGGACCAGTTTAACGAGTGTGAAGGAACAAGGTCACTCAACAATATCTTCAATTTTAGGGAGTCTGAAAAGATCTTAACTATGGAGTCTGTGAGGGTTCCTTTTTCGCAAATTTAGTCCCGTAGGCTCAAAAAAGGGTTAAACCTGTACCTGAGAATACTCGTCTAGCGAACCGGAATTCCTAGAGTATACCTTTATTCGTACAATTGACCATCTGGACTGAAAAAGGGGTAAAATACCATCAGAAAGACATTATTTCAAATTTTCGTTTGGCAAGCGTGAAGGACAACAAGATTGCTCAGCAATATTTTCATGTTTAGAGATCCTGAAAAGGGCTTAAAGAAGACTCCAGGGGACTATGAATCATGTATGAAACCGGTTCAAGTAGAGCCCACTTCTAGGCTCATACCAAGAGTCTCTTTGATAATCAACATGGAAAGTCTCCCAAAAGGGAAGAAAACACAAATCACAGTGTAATTCCTCCCACGGTATAGAAACCATAGTCATTGCCTCAAGGATAGCCTCATCTGAAGGCAATTCAAAATATGAGAAATCACGCAAACGAGGGTCGACAGTCCCAAAGGGTGAAGTAAACTGACCATATTCCATATGAGGATGGAGGCTCTGGCCAGGACCGGAAGAGTCTATCAGCGAAGAATCACAAGCATGAGGGCTTGAGGATCTACAAACAATGAGATACGACTTCGAAGGAAAATCAATATCACTTGGACCAAGAGGGGAAAGCAAGGGCTCCCATGCCCCCATTGGATAAATCGATGGATCAATTGCTTAGACCATGTCTCGAGAAGGAAAAGATGATTTCACAGGTTCCTACTCAGAAGCAATTGAACACTGAGGATAAGATGCCACATAATTAACCCATGGCAGGGTAGAGTCTACATGAACTACTACGAACATATAAAGGGGCAGCCTGAACTAATACTAAATTAGGATGGTGATTATGAGATGACAGTTGGTCAATAGTGACAATGCTTCCATTATGAGACAAATGCATCACCCGAAAGAGCGTAGACACCACATCATTCATAGAATATACATAATCACGCATGAGAAGAATATTAAAATCTAGCGGGACTTGCACCACTATAACATCAACAAGGACAATCTTCCCACCTAACGAGATATGTAATTGAGGAATAACCCCCAAATATTCACTAGGACGTTTGTCAAAATCCAATAGCTCATGCGAAGAAGATACAAGCTGGGGAGATCCCAAGACTTTCCAAACCGAGGAGGATAAAATACTTGCAGAGGATCCTTCATCCACAATACATCGATAAATGTTTGTTGAATTAAATTCAGCCCTTATTTGAAAGGGTGGAAGGAATATGAGGATCAACAAGGTCATTCCAATCAAAGGAAACCATCCTAGGGCTTGGAGGGGGTGTGCTTGAAGTGAGAGGAATTCCCCCTTGTTCTGAAAGTACTGAACTGGAAATGATAAAAACATAGTCAGTAGACACATCACTCTCCAATAGAAGAGTGGGATCAGTCGAAGATTGCAACGTCGTGACCACTTTGGTAGACTCGACACTCTCCAATAGAAGAGTGCAATCAATCAAAGACTGCATCAACATGACCACTTTGGTAGACTCTACACTCTCTAAGAGAAGAGTGGGATCAGTCGAGGACTGCATTGGTGTGACCACTTTCTCAACCAATGGATGAATAGGCTACAAGAATACATGGTCTAAATGAACCTCACCCCCCAAAAGAGGAGTGGGATCATCCAATGACTACATCGGCATGACCACTTTCTCAATCAATGGATGAATAGGCTACGAGACTACATGGTCTAAAGGCACATCACCCCCCAAAAGAGGAGTGGGATCAGCCGATGACTGTATCGGCATGACCAATTTCTTAACCAATGGCTGAATAGACTGTGAGGAAACCTCAGAAGACTCAAAATCAAAATATCTTGCATACAAGGACCACAATCTTCATACCTCTAGAAGGCCAGGGCATAAATGAGTAAGGTGATCTCCCTTGAAAAGATTACAAGGAAACTTAGGCTTACATCCTATTCGTCTAGGTTTCTCAACAGAATCAATGCCCCCAACATTAATAATAGTGGCTAGTTACACATATCCAACATGACTTGCATAGGTTGGTGATGGGTCTATAACATGACTCACAGAGGCTACAGACCTATTGCTAGTATGACTACTAGTGACTGGAATTTCCCCCCCAGCATGACTTGCAGAGGCTGGGTGTTGGTCTTCAACGTGACTTGCAAAGGTCGTTGACCTATCTCCAACATGACTCACAAAGGTTGGTGATTGAACTCTAGTATGATTTGCAGGGACTAGTTTTATGCCCCCAGCATGACTTGCAGAGGATGGGTGATGGTCTTCAACATGACTTAAAGAGGCTGATGACCTATTCTTTCTGTTTTTCCTCTTTCTACTTCATTTAGACTTCCGGTTACTAGTAATTGTACTTTCACCAAAGGCAACAGAAGGAGGAGGAGAAGACTTTGTTGATGAAGGAACATCAACATTATGCCCATGACATAAGGTGCTCAACTAAGAAGTGTCAAGAGAATTTGGGACATTTGGAATGGTGCCCAACCAAACCGGTAGTCCCACATTCAACCCAGGAATGTACATTGTGGCCATCAAAGGGACACCAATGTTTCCAAATAAAGGAAAAGAACAAGAATCCCCTTGTTAAGGGATTCCTTGGTTGGTATCGTCAGCTACGGGATCGTTCAAGTTCGTAAAATTCTCACACATTGACTCCAGTGAACCAGTGGTATAAAAACAATGCCTATAAAGAGGTGGCTCCACGTTTCTAAGCAGAAGACCTAAAATTCCTCATGACTGGTGGAGTGGGAGGTCTACCACCTTAGGTCAGATACCCAAAGCAATGACTGACTAACTCACTATGGAAAACAAGGGAGCACAGAGCACACACTAAAAGTTCCTAAAGGAAAATCAAGAAGACCACTATCTTTTAGGAAGAACAGTTACGCCAGCCAACAATAGATCAACTTATCGGTGCAAGTGAAACTCGAACAAGGAAGCACCCTCCGAGTATACTCTATAAAGCGTGACCCGACGTCTACCCCAAATATCGCGGTATACCACCACAGTCACCTATGTAAGTCCCTAAAATAAAGGTAACTAAGTTTCCAGCTCACGAACAATCACTAGGTGGGTACAATCGACAGTCAAGTGGACCGCAATGAGGAGGGAAAGAAGCCCGAAACCTACCGAGGGTATCAAGAGAAAGTGGTCCGGAAGATAACTGAGGAACTCAAACAGATTCAAGATCCACAAAGCTTTTTAGGAAAATGCAACTGACAGTATCCCATGACAAGTCCTCAATATGTGTTCCCCACTACTCTTGGTCCATCTTTGGAGGGGTTATCTCCTCTACCTTTCCGCACACGACCTTGTGTTTAGCCCTTGTGTTAGAGGGGGGTCCCGGATAACTTTCACGTTTACTGGAATTTTTACACTCCCTACCATTGATTCCAATGTTTGTCTGTAAGCGTTGAAGAGTTTCCTCTCCAACCTAATTCAAGGCTCTAGCCTAGACTAGTTGATTGACCCTACAAACATATAGTCTAGTTGATTTTAAATTGGCATTAATTTTAGATGTCTTGTTTTAATACAAAGAAATGACAATGAAACTAGTGGTGTGTTTTGAGAGATGAAGAAGGAGACGAGTTTTCGCTTGACTACGAGCTACTTATGTTCTAAGAAATTAGTAAAGAACTTAAAGAAAATAATTCTTTCTCCTAACAAGCAAAATAATCAACCCAACTACTTAACCAAACAAAGAAATGAAAAAAATTTCTATTTTTTTTTTTTTTAATGCTTCAAACAAGAAACTTGAAAATGAATTATTTTTGTTTTTCTTTAAAGCAAGAGAAAGGGGAAAAAGTGAAAAACAACCATACAAGATTGAGAATTTACCTCTAGCCCACTGTGGATCACAGGGAGTCACTAAAGACACCTAAAAGGATGATAAAAAAGACACGAAGAATTTCCCAAAACCCTTCCGAACTAAACACAAGAAATATTTAAAAAGATAACCAAATTGACGTCAAACCCATGCTTCAACTGTAAACAACAAAAACACTGTACTTAATCAAGAAACCCTGAGAAGTCAGACTTCAATCAGGGAAGAGGTTGACTGCCCCTTCTTAAGGAAAACATTTCTTGACACAGGCACGCTACTAGTGCTTAAGCAGCCTGCATATGTACACGAGTTGTCTAAATGCAGGGTGTGTATGTACGCGTGCAGACCCACTATAGGATGCATACACCTCTGTAACTCCTCAAAAAAGAAGACAAATAGGTAGACTAACAGGGCAGGGAGACATGGTACGACACCAACAGGTGACCAGACTCCCTTAAAGACTCAACAGACTCAGAAAGAAACTCAAAAGGTAAAAACCAATCAAACACCCATAAAACCCCCTAAAACACCATCCCCGGTATGGTCACCAGTTCTTCTATAGTGGGAAAACCCCCCTATAAAATACACTAGAGTTCAACATGTAGGCAAATCTAACCATCTAAAAGTCTCCTACTTTTTATAACTATCCCGAATATACCCTACATTCATGTATGAAATACAAAGCGAAAAGATCTGGTAACTCTACCTTTAACTCCACGTCCGGTGTCGATCCTTTCGCGTTCGATTTCTCCACTAACTACAAGCCTCCTCCCAAGGCTAGCCTGCATTCACAAACAGATAAATAGGGAACTAAAAACATGCATCTCATATATGAATCATGGGTTAGATGTCAGTATAAAACATAAATCAAACATAGATATTTGACACATCATATTTCGGGATAGAAAAAATATTCCTTTTATTGATCTCACAATGTTTACTTACAATGAGATCGACGACTGCTCCGCGAACCTGGTCCGGGCTCCTCTTAACCAAGCTCCAACTGTGCTTCCAGGTATCTTTCTCCTCTTACACATCTTCTAGGGAAATGACATAGGCTTATGATGGAGGAAAAAGGGAAAGAATGGGAAATTCTGATGAAAATCTCACAAGGTGGCTGCAATTATATGGGGCAAGGAGGGGATGTGAAACGGGAAGAGTTTCACTGTTCTTATGCTTATGTTTGGAATGAGACCCCAAAACCTCTTTTTATATGACAAAAGGATGGTTAATCGGTTGGGTGAAGGCCTATAGGCGGTGGGACAGTTGGAAAACTACCCAATAGACCTTAATCTCAACGAATTCCTTGCAACTTTTTTAATTTTTGCAACTTTTGTGGGGATACGCGAGCTATAATGGTGCAGCTAGCTTATGTAAACGAGTTGTAGTGGTGCAAAAAGCATGTGTACATGGGAAGTAGTGGTGTAGGGTGCACAGATATTCAAAAATAGGGTTTTTAAGAAGATCTGCTCAGTGATGGCTTGGAAAAAATAGCAAGAGGGCCAAATGCCAAGTATGCATGTATGGTGCAATTTAGGGTTATAACAGGGAGTCTCTCTAGTGTTTTAGAGGGAGGTATTTTGGGTTTTAATTGGCTTCTTGGTTTACTTTTGAGTTTAATTCAAGTTCTCTGAGTCTTTTAAGGGTCCCTAATCACCTGCAAGGGGCCTACTAGCTTTCACTGCCCAGTCATTCTCCCTAGTCTTTTTCTTTTTGAAAATTCTTAGAGGTATATGAGCTCTTCTTTGTCTCAACCCGCATACATACATGCCTTGCAAAGTAGACAACTCATGTACATACACAGGATGTTGGTACAACAACTCACGTCAATGTATCTTGAAAGTGTTTTTTAACAATGAGAGGTCGGTATCTTTCATGATAGAAGTTTAGGCTTCTCAGGGCTTTCTTAAATCTTCCAGAGTCTTTGTTTTTGGCCTTATCTTGGGTTAAAGATTCATGGTTAACTTGTGTCTTATTTTTCTTTTGTTTTCCCTAGAGGTTTAGAGTGAACTTTCAAGTTTTAGATCTACCTTTGGTTTCTTGTTTGAATCCATGTGTTTAAGAAGTTGGCTTAGGGTCTCTGTCAATCTTGGGTTATGTTTTCTCTTTTTCCTGTTTCTTACTTTGAAAAACAAAAAACGTTTTTACTTTAGTTTTTCTTGTTAAAGTAGTTCAAAAACATCAAAAAGAATTTTTCTTGCATTTATTTTGGTAACGTAGCTTAGGTTGTTTGTTTGCAAAAGAAAAGAGTCTGATTTTCAAAGTTCTTTCTGGCTTTCCTGAAATATAAGTAGTTTTTCTTAGTCAAACGAAAGAACTTTTTAGGAAATTTTCAATTACAAGATCTTGAAACATTGATTAGAAAAGTTGAATGTTACAAAGAGTTTTACAATCTTTTCTTTAATTTCGAAGTATCTTTTTTCTTTCAAATGCTCTAAATTTCTCTTCCTTATTTGTCTTTTCAAAACACCATGAATTGCATGACCACATCATTTGTGTAATTCAAGAATTAAAATTAACGCTTAACTTAAAATATATTAGACTTTTTGTTTGTAGGGTTCATTGACTAGATTAGGATTTTAGGGCCTTGAATTAGGTGTGAAGAGGAAATTCTTCAAGGCCATTTGAAACAAACATTGGAGTCTAATATAGGGAGTGTTTTAATTCCAACATCGTAAGATTTATCCGAGACCCCCCTCTAACACAAGGGATAAAGACGAGGTCGCTTGAGGAAAGGTATAGGAGATAACCTCTCCAAAGATGGACCATAAGTAGTGGGGATTGTGTATTGAGGGTCTTTCTCAGGAAAAATATTTATCGCATTTTCCTACGAAGCTTTGTGGACCTCGAATCCGTTTGATATTCTCATTTCTCTTCCAAACCAATTTATTTCATCACCCTTGAAGGGATTTAGACTTGTTATCCTTCTCATTACGATATGTCATACTATCGAATGTACCCACCTGGTGACTGACTGGGAGTTGACAACTTAGTTTTCTTATATTTTACATACTTACATAGGTGACTGTGGGGGTATACCGTAGTACCTAGGTCATACATTGTATCATTCTTCGCAGAGTATACCTAGAGGGTGTTGTCATGTTTGAGTTGCACTTACATCGAGTAGTTTCTCTACTGTCGATTGGCGTAACTTTCCTTCCCACTAGTTAGTCGACTACTTGATTTATCATTAGGGAAGTTTTAGTGTGTGCTATGTGCTCCCTAGTTTTCCATAGCGAGTTAGTCAGTCATTTCTTTGGGTCTCTGACCTAATATGGTAGACCGCCCACTCTGTCAGTTGTGAGGAATTTTCAGTCTTCCACTTAGAAACGTGGAGCTGCCTCTTTATAGGTGTTGTTTTTTGTACCACTAGTTCACTAGAGTCAGTGTGTGAGACTTTTACGAACTTGAACGATCCTGTAAGGGGAGAACCTGTGCATAATATCTTCATGGAAAACATTTCTGATGATACCAACCAAGGAACCCGTTCGCAAGGGAATTTTTGTTCTTTTCCTTTCTTCAGAAATGTTGGTGTCCCTTTGATGGCCACTTTGTACATTACTAGGTTGAATGTGGGACTACCGGTTTGTTTGGGTACCATTCCAAATGTCTTGAATTATATAGACACTTCTTAGTTAAGCACCTTATGTCATGGGCATCATGTTGATATTCCTTTGTCAACAAAGTCTTCTCATCCTCCCTCTACCTTCTCTAGTAAAAGTATAGATACTAGTAACTGGAAGTCTAAATCAAATAGAAAGAAGAATAATAGGAAGAAGAAATCACCAACCTATGTGAGTCATGTTGGATACAGGTTTTAAACCTCTTTAAGTCATGTTGAAGACCACCACCCAACCTCTACAATTCATGTTGGGGGTAAAGAACCAACCTTTGTAATTCATGTTGGAGATAGGTCATCAACCTCTGCGAGTTATGTTGAGGACCAACACCCCGCCTCTGCAAGTCATGCAGGGGAAAAACAACCAATCTCTGCTAGTCATGTTAAAGAGTTGCCACCAACCTATGCAAGTCATGTTGGGGGAAATAACCCAACCTCTGTAAGTCACACTGGGGGGGGAAAGTCTAGTCACTTCTAGTCATACTTGTAATAGGTTTTGTAACATACCTAACAAATCACAGTCCGGGGTATGCCACCTTCAAGCCCACCCTGCGACCTCTTTCTCTTACCGATACCTTTTTAAATTAATAAGGATGCATAAAAGAAAATTATTTAACCACATGCACAACAATAACCAAAAATCATGCATATTCTAACGATGTAATCAAATGATAAATAAATACACAGTGGAACACATTCATATACAGGTAGATATTACCATAAAAAAGATCACTCATATTTATAAAAGAAGACACCAACTGGTTGCAGACCAAGGACGTTCCATCCAACCGTAGACGCTATTGTTCCCAAAACTCAACATAAGTGTAACCCCTAAGTCAGGGCTATGAATCCACAAGGACGGTTCCAGTGTTACTTGGCTTCCCAAATTAGTCAGCACTCAATCTCTCACAAGCTTTCCCAACACTCATAGCAATCCAAGTACCCAACCCTCTTCTACCCATCTTGCACCACCCAAGAGAATGGACCTCCACCCTTCTCTACCACACAATCCCTCCGGCAGTCGTTCTCCTTATTCTGGGCTTCATCGCATCTGGTCCAGAATCTCGATGTTGGAACTCTCAAGACTCACAATTGTGAACGACGTTGGACACAGGCCAACGCATCTCAGACATGCAGGCCTCATGTGATGGATGGATCACACAAGTGACCACTACATCCAAAAATACCATGGCTAATCTTCGGCAGTTCGATTCCCTTTCCCAAATCAAGATGCAGGTGAGGTTGGATCCATTAGTGATAGGTAAGGATGGGATGAATGAATAAGTGAGAAAGTGAATGCAGGAGTGAACGAGATATCATCCGAACTCCTCATCAGACTAGAGGTGAGTTTAAGTAATTTGTGGGGAATCAAGAAGATCTTGGCTTTCCCCAAGAATCCCACGTAACTGATCCCCCCCCCTTAGACCAAAGAGTTATTAAAATAGGAAATAAACATTTATCCCCTCAAGCCCCCTCTCTTGTGAAATCATATCCCCCTATAACTCTAATCCTTGTCTGTCTAGCAGCCAATGATGTGTGTATTATTAATAATGATCAAAACATTACATTTATTTGGCACACTAGCCTTTTAATAATTGTTTGGGCACTCTGGCTTCTCAACAATGTAACAATACACTATTTAAAATGGGGGATCAAAACCGGGGTGTTACAGGTTTGTAGCCTCTGTGAGTCATGTTATCGACCAATCACCAGCCTCTGAAATTCATGTTGGATATGTACAACTAGCTACTGCTATTCATCCCGGGGGCATTGATTCTGTTGAGAAACCTAGACAGATAGGAATTAAGCTTAAGTTCCCTTATAATCTTTGCAAGGGAGATCACCTTGCTCATATGTGCCCTAGCATTCCATAGGAACGAAGATTGTGGTCTTTGTCTACAATCTCTTCTGATTCTGAGTCTTGTGAGGTTTCCTCATAGCCTATTCAACTAGTGGTTGAGAAATTGGTTGTGTCGATGCAATTTTCTTCCGATCCCACTCATTTTTTTTGGGGGGGGTTGATGTACCTTCAGACCATGTTGTCTCACAATCTATTCATCTAGTGGTTGAGGAATTGTTCGTGCCATTGAAATCTTTGGTCGATCCCACTCTTTTCTTGGAGAGTGTCGAGTCTACCAAAGAGGTCATGCCGATACAATATTCGACTAATCCCACTCTTCTCTTAGGGAGTGATATGTCTACCGACTATGTTTTTAACATTTCCAGTTCAGTACTTTCAAAACAAGGGGGCATTCCGCTCACTTCAAGAACACCCCCTTCAAGCCTTAGGATGGTTTCCTTTTATTCGAATGACATTGTTGAGCCTCATCTTCCTTCTTCTGTACCCTTTCAAATAAGGTTTAATGTTAATTCAAAAAATATTTATCGATGTATTGTAGATGAAGGAGCCTCTGCAATTATTTTATCCTCCTCGGCTTGGAAAGCTTTAGGTTCTCCTAAGCTTGTGTCTTATTCACATGAGATGTTGGCTTTTGACAGATGTCCTAGTGAATATTTGGGGGTTCTTCCTCAGTTTCCTATCTCATTAGGTGGGAATACTATCCTTGTTGATGTTATAGTGGTGCAAGGCCCGTTAGATTTCAATATGCTTCTCGGGCGTGATTATGTATATGCTATGAATGTTGTGGTGTCTACGCTCTTCATGGTGATGCATTTCCCTCATAATGGAAGCATTGTCACTATCGACTAGCTGGAATATGATAATCACCATCCTAATTCGAGAGTATTTCAAGCTACCCCTTTATATGTTCCTAGTGTTCGTGTAGACTCTACCACGCCATAGGTTAATTATGTGGCATCTTATCGTCGATGTCCAATTGCTTCTGAGCATGAACCTATGCAATCATGTTTTCCTTGTCAAGACTCCCTAATGAGCACGCTTTTTTGTATTTCAAGCTCACTTTAAAATTCCAAAGAAACACCTAACAATATTGTATTTATTCTTTTTGATCTCGTATGGATTACTTGATAAAAGTAGCACAGAGGAGTCTTCTTTAATCCCTTTTAATACTCTCTAAAATTGAAAATATTGTCGAGTGATCTTGTTTCCCTTCACGCTCACCAAACCCAAATTTGAAGGCACATCTGTCTGACGGTAGTTTACCCCTTTTTCGGTCTGGATTGCTAATTTTAAGAATAAAGGTATTCTCTAGGAACTTCAATTCACTAGAAGAGTATTCTCAAGAATAATTTTAACCCTTTTTCGGGCCCGAGGGACTAAATTTTTGAAAAATGAACATTCTCCTTGGTTTTGGTTTATCACCTTTTTCGGGCCTTGGAGATTACTTATGAAAAAGGAACCCCCCCCCCGGAAGCCATAATTAAGCTCTTTTCAGGCTCCCTAAAATTGAAAATATTATCGAGTGACCTTGTTCCTTCACACTCATTAAATTGATCCAGAAGAACATCTACTTGGCATGAGTTTAACCCTTTTTATACCCAGTAGATTATTTTGGGAAAAGGTACACCTCGGGAGATTTGTCTCTCTAGGAGAGTTCTCCTCAGTTAGTTTTATACTTTTTCGATATAAGGAGAGCAAACTCAGAAAAAGGTTGTGAATCCATAGTTAGTCTCTTTTAAGACTCCTTAAAATTGAAAATATAGTCAAGTGATATTTTCTTTGTCACACTCGTTAAAACGGTTTTGAAAAGACATCCTTTTGGTGCAAGTTTACCCCTTTTTCGACCCGATTGGACTAATTGCAAAAAAGGTCTCTAGAATCTTCTTTTTGCATTCTGTTTCATACTCTATAAACATGGAAAAACCACCAAGTACCTTTTGTGGGATCGTAAAATTTACATGGAAGGATTCTTGTTGTTTCATTCTCAATCACATCGTGGGTCTCATATTTTCATCTTTGGCCTATTTTCGGCTCCATATTGCTCTCAACTGAACCTTTAAATCATTCCTTATACGCAATCCTTGCAACACGTTTTTCCTCTATGATCTGACACCTTGACCCATGGAGGAATTTTCCCCGAGTTTCCTTATCCTGCACATGTTTCCTTTCCTTGACCATTACTATGTTCCATGTGCTTGGAACAAGTTTTCTTGTTGGTGATACTGATTCCTCCTTTGTAACATAGAATTATTTTATTCTTTTTCAAGCTCGTTAAAAATTGAAAACGAAAAAAAAATTGAATATTCCAAAAAGAGGGGACGAGAAATATACATTATTATTTTGGCAACAAAGATAGTCTCCCTTGGAAAAATGATGTCCTTTTGTTTTTTCGTCAGGCATTGGGATCTAGTATGACCTTAGGAAGTTGTTCTCACTACATAGAGATGTGTCCTCCTTTGCTTGGTTACTCTTCCAAACATATGGAGATTTTGCGATGCCTCCTGCATCACAGAATTATGTCAACCTTATGTTTCCTTAGTCTGATCATATTTCGTATTTGTTCAAAGGGAAATTTTACCCAACCTGAGTCGACCTTTCTACATTTTGTCTCTTGACTTTCATGAGTCGGGCATCTTGAGAGTCCAATCCAGTCTAGATTCAAAATCGATGAAGTACTCTGCCTGATCATCAAGATCCTCCAGTATTTCCCTGATGGATTGTCGAAGACCTTAGAGTAGTGAGTCTTACAATCCCATTGTACTCCTACTTGAGTTTTGAATATCTTTGAGTTGTTTCTCGATCTATGAAGTTTTCATCTCCAGGCGCAAACATCACTAGCTTCTTGAAGATGCATATTGTACTTGTATATTTTCCACTAATTTTGTGACGTAGATCCATTGTGTATTTCTCACGGCTACACTTTATATAGTTATATGACATGGATATGCAGTGTATTTTATTGGAATCCATGATTTTTTTCATCCTGAGCATGGGTGTGCCTGCCTCAGAAAGAAAATTGTTGTTTTGCAGATTGCACCTCCCGAACTCTGGTCCCGAGCTGACTCGATTCCATGTATTCTCGAGGGTAAAGCTATTATAATGTGTTTATTCCATCATTTTCTCTTCTTACCTCATACATTAGGGGGCATCTATTATAGCCCTAAAATTCCCTACTCATGCATACATGGCATTGGCCTTCCTACTTGGATAATTTTCCAAATCACTCCTGAGGAACTCTATTTAAAAAAACATGTTTTGGAGCATGTACGTGCCCTACTATACTACTTCACACGTACACACGCTTGATGCATGTTATGCATCCCATGTACATACACCAGCTGCAAACTAAACATCCTATGTATACCACCAAAAGTTGCAAGAAATTCGGTGGAATTTACGGGCTATTGGAGGTTTCCCAACCAATTCACTTTCCATAGCCCATTCCCCAACCGAATAAATATATTTTTTTCATATAAAATGAGTTCTTGGGGTCTCATTCCACAATCTCATTAAAACGGTGAAACTCTACCCAAATTTCCTTTCCTTTCTTGCCCAAGTATTTGCATCCTTTCGTGAGTTATTGCCTCAACATTCCCTCTATATCCCTTTTCTCCCATATAGTCCATTCCCTTCCCTTGAGGTGATCAGTAGACTGTGAGAGAAGACATTTGGAAGGTGCACTTGGAGAATTTTCAAGAGGATCCTAGACCAGGTTCACGTAGAGTCGGCTTGCAAAGGTTGTAATTTCCAATCTTTGAGTATTGAATAAAAGAATCTCTTTTCTCTGTCCCAAATGATGGTTTTTATGCATTTTCTTTGATTTATACATAAAAATTTATATATAACCCTAATTGATGAATAAAAATAGAATATTTGTAGCCTTGTTTGCCTACTTGTGGATGCAGGTCGGCGTTGGGAGGAGACTTGCAGCCTTGGGAGCTACAAATCTTGAGGAGGTTAGCACCAAACGTTGGATTAAAGGTATAGTTTTTGACTTACTCTTTCATTGCTTTATGTTCATCTAGTTTGGGATTTTTTGGGTAGTGTAGAAATTATATTGAATTTTAGGGAGTCATTGCTCTGTCTATAATTAGAACCTTGGTATAATTATAGGGGTATTTTCCCTCCAGCACACATGGCACGTTTTGAAGGAAGAAGGCTTTGAACCATCAAGAAGAGGCTTGGATGAATGACAAGTGGCCTTTGGAGGCCTATCCATGATTCCCCGACTCCAACGACATGCTCCAAGTGTCAAAACATCCCCTAAAGAGGTGATGTCATCTTGTTTTAGGGTTTCTAAAGTGCAAAGTGAAAATTAAATATTATTGTTTGGTTTAAGGGGTAAGATAAGGGTTGTTTACCCATTGTATTAGGTTTCACCCTAAATAAGTGGACAAACTATGTTTTAGACATTTTTTATAAATAGATATCATGTGAATCTCATTTCACAACATAACTCTCCCATTGTGAGAAGTATCAGGTTGAAATTTTCACCCTCCTTGGGAAACCTTCTCTTTCTTGTTCTTTTTTTATTAGTTTCTTTATGATATTGGTGGAAGAAGTAGTGTGCTACCTTTCTTGGATTTTTTCTTTAGCATTTGTGGTGGATTCATCTTGGTAAGAGGAGGTTTATCTTGTAATTTCTTGAACTAGGTAAGGATTTATCTTATTGATGTTTCATTGCTTAATCACAAGTTTTATTTACTAGATTTCTTGGGGATTATAAGGATTTACAAACCCATCGTTATCTATCATTTTTGTCTAGAATTTTTTTGTTGCACAATGTTTTAGTAGGAGAAGTAAAAGGGTTTACACCCTCCTAGTATCTCCTATCTTATCATTTGCTTTCCTTTGGGAGTAAGAGGGTTTACACCCCCAAGGATATAGAATTTTTTATCTCTTTATTTACCTGACTCCATAAACCAATATCTAAAGGCACTAGTATAATTGCATTGGACAAATAAAATCTTGCATTGGTTAACGTGATTTTTTGTGATTTGGAGGTTGTCTAAATTAGAATCAATTCTTTTCTATATATGCTTGGTTGAGCCACTAGGGAATAGTATTTACTCAATTATTTCTTGATGCTTTTATAAAACTTCATCTACATCCATTAGGGTTGCATAGACTCTAACACTTTTTCATTCATAACTTTCTTTTCAACCGTCAAAAGTTGCTAAGAGTTTTCCACATTAATCTACTTAGCCTACCGCAACTTTTTGGTGGATTATTTGTGAGTTTTGGTGGTTGGATTTGATAATATAAAAACTTGTTTGTTACATCCATAAGGCTGAAAAATATCTATGAAAATACTTTTTATTACATGCTTGTTTCATTGCTAAAGTCTTGTTCTTTCATTATTGAGTGTCACTAGTGTTTATCTAACTTATCTCTACAATCATTCGTTGGAATTTTATAAATTGTTTAGAAGATTTAAAACTTATATCTTTGCTGATATACATTGTTGTTTACTACTGCAATTAGCGACAACAAGCTTAACTTGCTTGTCCACCTAAAACTATACATATATGTTCGACACGTTCTTGTGTCTCGTGCATGTACAACATTCTTTGCAGGTGTTCTTGTCTCTTGGAAACCATTGGCTACCACCTAGACTCATTCCCAATCCTTTTGACATATTCTATATTGACCTATATGGGGAATTTCCTTCATCTCTTCACTTTCCATCCCATTCTGCCAGGGTAACTAGGATTCCCCCCATGAGGTGATTCTATCATCTCTAAATTGACGGGAATTCTTGGATAAGGTGAAAGTGGGTAGGTTTTCTCTAATTTGTCGCCATTTGGTGGTTGGTTCAGGTTTTTCCCAACCTACAAATTGTGAAATAACAAGGTGTTAATCTATGGATTAATGTAGTCAATAAGATCAAGGATAATATGAGTTGTTAAATCACTCTATGTTAGGAACATATTGGGACCATCAGATTTCCTAACTACAAATGCATACTAAGTAAACACACTAAGAAACACACTTTTACCTAAAGACACATTAAACAAAATTAATCTTAAATAACTCCTAAGTTTCTAAATATCCTAACAAAACAAAGGAGATGAGGAATAAATAAGATGAAGAAAATGAATCTAGTCTACTCAAAAGAAAATCATATAATGATTTTGGTAAATTTAGTAAGAGGTTTTAAATGCCCATATAACATTCAAACTATATGGATTTCGATATTTTGTTTTATATAATAATTGAAATGTGTGAGGTATTAAAAGTTTAATTTAGAAATTTAATTTCTATGTCCATGCTTCCAAGTTATTGTTGTATGCTTTATATTTTAATTTCTATGTCTATGCTTCCAATGTTAGGTATGTTTTATATTCTTTGCACGATCAGATCTAGTGTTTTCATTGCACGAGGTGCATAGGGGGGTTAGAGGGGGGGGGGGGGCAGTTATCCCCATTATTCAATGGTTTCAAAGGGGGGCAGGATCTCCCCTACGTGAGGGTTCAGGAGAAACACCCCAAAAAAATCATTTGTTGTGTCTGTTTTTGGTGGTTTTTCAACACATCATTTTCACCGATGGTTTTCTAATTCCGATTAAGGAATTAGGGCTGTTGACTAATCTGGGTCAATGTATTTGAGATTTTTGATTTCATAGGATCCTATTTATGTATTGTATTGTAAACAATGAAGATATGATGAATGAAAAATTAGATGTGTGGATCTAAAAAGGTTGTTGGTTTTCTCGGTTTGGGTTTCTAGGGTAAAAATATTTGTGTAATGTGTGTGTGTGCCATTGTGTATTTTCTGTTTTATTAATAATTTGTTTGTAGTAATTAGTTCTAGAAGGTTAAAATATACATTTGGTATAAGAGCAATTATTGGCTTCAGGGGGATTTTTTTGTGTTCATGGGTTTGGATTGGGTCTATGATAAGCCTTGCTATAGTGGGAGATTTGTGGTATAGATTCTTATAGTGAAAAGAAATGGAAAGCAGTTCAAAAATAGAGATCGAGAAATTTAATAGGAAAAGTTTTGATAGATGGAATCTTAACATGGAAGATCTATTGGTATAGAAAGATTATTGGATAACTGTGGATCCAGGTACTACACCTACAAGAACGTTAGTATCAGACCAAAAAAATTTGGATCAAAAGGAAAAGAGCACAATCTGGGTGTGCCCCTCAGATTCAGTATTACTGAATGTGTCAGGGGAAGATACAACCAAGGAATTAAGGGATAAGTTGGGGATTTTGTATCAATCTAAGTTCTTGGTAAGCAAATTGTTCCTATGGAAAAAGTTGTATAAACTGAGGATGAAAGATTGAGACTCAATGAAATAGCATATGAATTCCTTCAATACAATGGTAAGTCAGTTATTATCTATTGATATTAAGATTTTTGATGAAGATAAATGTATCAGTTTATTTTTCTCTTTACCAGACTTGTGGAATATCTTGGTTGTGGCCATAGGTCTTAATACAACTACTTTAAGTTTCAATGATGTGGTATCATCTGTATTGTCAGAGGAGATCAGGAAAAATAACATGGAAGGAAAGAGGACAAAAGGAGGATTCTCCGAGGAAAGAAATAAATCTAAGTCCTCAAGTGGGAGATCGAAATTTAAGGGTAGATCTAAATCTTTGGGAAAGTTTGTAAAGGTATGTTGAAGATGTGGAAAAAAAGGGAACTATCAAAATCAATGTAGATACAAAAGTGTTGAGAGAAGGAATGGATATTAAGGTGTTCCTTCTACATAAGAACAAATATCCTCGAAAGAAGGAGAGGATGTGTACTTTTCTTGTTCAAGCACACATGTAGATTAGGAGGCATGGTTGGTTGACTCGGGAAAATCCTTTCATATGACTCCCCATAGGGATTAGTTCTATGGATATGAAGGGTATGATGGAGGTGATGTTTTCTTAGGTGATAACTCGACAACCAAAATAACAAGACAAGGAAAAGACAAGTTGAAACTCATGGATTGAAGGATTATAATAGTCCATGGTGTTCTTCACATCACAAGACTGGCCATAAGTTCTATTTATGTAAGCAAAATGAAAGATGCAATGGTAAAATCAATGTTTGAGAAAGAAACCAAGAGGATGGTTCGAGGAGAAATGGTGTTGCTGAAGGGAGTTCGGTGTGGAACTCTGTATAAGATACAAGGAAGCACTATTAGTGATGGGTGTAATAGTTCAATTGTTTCTGAGATTAGATCTAAAGAAGAAAAAACTCTTACAGTCTATGTAGAAAAGGCTATGTTGTGGCATCAAAGACCGCGACATATCAGAGAGAATGGATTTTGACAACTACATGGTAAAGGTATGGTTGAAGGAATGTTTAGCTGCTCTCTGAATTTTTATTTCTATGAACATTGTGTATATTGGAAGAAAATTAGGGTAAGATTCCCATGTGATGCAATGAAGGAAGATGGAATTTTATAGTTGGTGCACAATGATGTCTTTGGACCCATGTCGGCTCCATCAGTAGGAAAATATATGTACTATGTCTCATTTATAGATGAATTCTTGAGGATTACTTGGATATATTTCCTCGGGAATAAATATGAAGTATTTGATAGGTTTAAAGAGTTTAAGGCTCTTTTGGAAAATCAAATATAGAAGGTGTTAAGGACATATAATGGTGAAGAGTTCTGCGGAAACGAATTCGGAGAATTCTATAAGAAGTGTGGTATATCAAGGAAAACGACAACTCCATAAGTTTACCAAATTCAAATAATGTTGTGGATCATATTTATATATGTACCACTCTGTTATCTTATCTGTATTATATATGAACACATGAATAGTGTAGTGTATACTGTTCAAAATAATGCTTGATTTTTATTATTGTAATATGTAATTGCTGGAATATTGTTGTCAGATTGTTGTTATGGCATTGTCAGAATTTAAATTTGAGTGTCTGCAGCATCAATTAGGGTTAGTCAGAATAGTGTATCAGATTATCTTTAGCAATTTCCATATTTGTATAAATCCAAACCTTATCCTATATGAATGTATTCCTTTATTCAATAGAAAATGAGAAAGAATATGGAGCATTAAAGTTTTTATAGTTTTTCTTCAAACTTTTTATTGTTTGTTGTCTTTTCAATATGCTAGGGAATATTCAAGATAGCTATTAACTGGAGTGTTGGAAAATTTAAAGAAATGGTCAACCACAACAATAATCTTAATATTTCTCAACTTCAAACACAACAATAATCTTAATATTTCTCAACTTCAAATACAATTCTTTAAAGATGAAAATTATGGTTTTTGGAGGAGCATAAAAATGAAAATCTTGTTTCTTTATTAGGAATTGTGAGATTTGATGGAAAATGATGATACAAAACTATTGATGCCCAAGTTCTTCCTGGTTGCACCCAAGTCCAAAGAGATCAATTAAGGGGAAAAAAAAATCCTAAAATCCCTATTTTTCATCCAACAAGTAGTGCATGATTCTATTTTTCTCATATTTGTTGCATCAACAAAATAGAATGAGGCATGAGATGTGCTACACCAAACATATCAAGAGATAGATAAGGTAAAAAAATTTAAATTGCAATCTCTTACAAGATAGTTTGAGATTTGTTTATGCTGAATTCGAAATCTATGCAATATTTTTCACTAGAGTTACGAGAATAGTAAATAAAATAGGATCATGTGGAGAAGATTTAAGAGATTAAAAAAATTGTTGAAATTTATTTAAGAAGTCCAAATTTGAGGTTGTTGTTGCTATCTAAGAGTATAAATATTTAACATAGTTGTTTGTAAATGAGATTATGGGATCTCTTCAATATCATAATAAAATGATGAATAAGAGTGTTGAAAAATATTTTGAGAAAGATTTTCATGCAAAGACCAATATTTCCAAAGGTAAAAGTCATGAAGTTGAGAATTTCTTCCATTAGAAAATTGTGAAGAGGACAATCATATAGAGGAGGCATATGTCTAAGAAGAGGTTTTTATGCTAATAACAAAGGATGAGATAATGATTGTAATCATGGAGGTAAAAAGATATGGAAAGTCCCAAGTTCAATGTTTTTATTGTAAAAGATTTTTTCATTATGAGCATAATTGTTGGAAAAAACAAAAGAAACAAGATCATTTTTATGAAGAAAAAGGAGATGTTGGAACTTTACTTTTGGATTGTGATAGTTAATAAGGTTTCCAAGGAGGTATGGATTTTAGATAGTGGTTGCAACAACCACATGACATGACTTAGAATAGAGACAACTTTCTGAAAATAGATGAATTTGATTCATCTCATAAGGTTTCCAAGGAGGTATGTATTTTGGATAGTGGTTGTAACAACCAAGTGACTCCGAATAGAGACAACTTTGTGAAAATAGATAAATCTGATTCACATAAGGTTTCCAAAGAGGCATGGATTTTGGATAGTGGCTGCAAGAACCACTTGACTCAGAATAGAGACAACTTTGTGAAAATAGTTGAATCTGATTTAGCTAATAAGATTTCCAAGGAGATATGGATTTTGAATAGTGGCACTCATAATAGAGATAGCATTGTGAAGATAGCTCAATATCCAAAATCTAAATTACTCTTGAGATATGACAAGCCAATTAATGTTAGAGGCAAATGAACAATTGTAGTAAAAGCAATGCAAGGAAGAGTAAAACATATTAATGATGTCTTATATGTTATATGGTTAACATATAATTTGTTGGGTGTGGGGAAACTTATTGAAAAGGGATACTTTTTTATTTTTGAGAACAATGAATGCATCATATATGATAAAAGAACTCATAATTAGATTATAACCAAAATTAATATGCTATAAAATAAAATCTTTTCTTTCAATTTTTATTGTGAAGCAAATAGAGCCTGAAAAGATGGCTAGGATTTTCATCCTCAATGTCATCATCTCAAGAAAAAGAAGCCATAATAGGAACAAAAGAAGGAACAAACACCAAATATGGCTTGCGGGATGAAGAAGGCACAAACGCCAAAGATGGCTCGCATGTCGAAGAAGGCACAAACACCAAAAATGGATCACAAGTCAAAGAAGACGCAAATGTCGAATTAGGCTCTCAAGCCAAAATATTTTCTTCAAATTTGACATCTCTTATAATAATAATTTCATTGGAATGAGGTTGAAGAAGTCTGTAATCTTTGACATTTTTAGAATATCCAACAAAAATACACTTCTCACTTTTCTCATCAAGAATGTGAGCCCATGATACACTGTCAAATACCTAGAAGTGACTTACATCTAGCTTAAGTTTATTCCATGCTTCTTCCATTGTTATGTTTTTTAGATCCTTATTTGGAGTGTGTTTTACTATGTAATTTGCACAATTAATGACTTCCCTCCCAATAATTAAGACATAATCCTTTGGATTGGATCATACAAATAACCATTTATTTTAATGTGAATTTTTTTCTCTTAGCAACACCATTTTGTTGTGTTGTATATATGACAACGTGTGACATTTTGATACCCGTAGTAACTTTTCAAATTAGTGTTCCCATATTCACCTCCATTATTTGGTCTTAACCTTTGAATTTGATGTCCATAATGTTTTTCTATAAGGGCCTTGTAGGACAAACTCTTCGCTCTTAAGATTTAATAAGTAAACCCAAGTGAATTTGGAAAATTCATCAATGAAAGTTAAGAAATACATGCACCTAGAAGAAAAAGGAGAAGAAAGTGGACCACACAAGTCACTGTGAACAACCTACAAAGGGGTCGAGGTGTGCCAAGAGGCATGTTTGTCAAAATTATCTCGATGATGTTTGTCAAGAACACAATCGACACAAACACCATCTCTACAAGAAACAAGAGGAAGACTAGTCACGATATATTGATTACATAGTTGTTGCAATGAGCGGTAGTTTAGATAACCAAACTGCTCATTCCAAAGTTTTCTCAAGTCATCACTATGAGAAACAAAAAATGATGGAAAAGGTGATGACCCAAAGTTATCAAAATTGTACAACCTCATAATTTCATCAACAATTCAAGTTGTGAGAACATGCTGAGGCTATTTAGATCCTTGATTAGAACTTGGTGAGGTGAAAAATCTATGGTTTTACCTTCAGTCGAATGAGTGATTTGATATACTGATATAATGTTGCAGGAAATACTTGGAACACATAATACATCATTGAAATAACCATTATATACATGAATTGTTTAAGACCCTACAACACTAAGATATTTGTCATCACCAACAAATATTTTCTTGGTGTTACATTCATTTAAAGTAGAAAATATGGCTTTATCCTTAGCCATATGATAAGATTCTCTAGAGTCAATAATCCAGCCCTCAGAAGAAGCAGTAAAAATTGCATGGAAAGATAAACCAAAAGCAGAAAGTGCATGTACATGAGAAGAAGAAGAAGAAGAAGAAGAAGAAGAAGAAGAAGAAGAAGAAGAAAAATCAATATTGATGTTGTGCTTCTTCATTGTTGCTTCTAAATCTTCCATATTCTTAAAACATTTGGACTCCAATGACCATATTTTCCACAAAAATTGCAATGTATATCACCAGTCTTCTTAATTTTATATCTTTCTCCTTTTCCACTATTAGAAGTTGAAGTTGGTTGAGAGGGTTTGGGACACTTTTTTTCTTGTTGTTGTGGTGAGGATGTTGCTTCTAGGGATTCTTGGATTTATCTTTTTTCTAGGCCAATAAGGATTTTTTGGATGTATCTACAGTGCTAATCAATCCAAGTTGTAGAAGATTATCTTTCTCTCAAATTAGAGCATCATAAAAGGACTCAAGAAAGGTTTTTTTTATAAGAACTACCTAAAACTTCTCTGGTGGCATAAAAGGTGTATGCAATAATAAAATATGCACTACCAATCTTAGAAAGAATAGCATATATGCATTGATATTTCAACAGATATGTTTTGCATTCTATACATAAAATTATAAGTGTTTTGAACTTTGATAATCAATATTCAATGCAAGGAAAATCATTCGGACTTAAGGTCATCAACTGATTCTCCAACTAGTGGGATCAAATAATATTTTGTTTACCAAACACATCTTCAAGATTTTCCCAAGCATCATCATGGTCATCAATTCCTTGAATGTGAAACCTTAGATCATGAGAGATGGAAATTCTGATCATTCCATGTGCTTCATCTTTCTTATTTGGCTATTTTGATTTATTTTCATCATCAATAGGTTATAGTTTTTTTCTCAAGGTAATCTGGTCCAATCCTTTACTTCTTAATACATATTCGATGTGAAGCTTCCATGAAAAGTAGTTAGTACTGGTAAGAAAATGATCATTGGGAGAATCCATATTAAATATGCAAAGAATGTGGATTTAAAAACTAAAATTGATGGACTACATGGAAAACTTTTGAAAAAATAGGTTGTTTCAAAAAAATGACACTAAAAATGAACTTCAGATGTGAAAGTTGTACCCTTTTGAAAAAAGGCATAAACATTAACCAAAGAGCCATGTTGAAAGTATAAGTTGGTCCATGTGGTGATGCTCCTCCTAACTATGCCTATAAGATCTCTTTTAAATAAGTTACTTGTGAAGTGACCCACTTTTATAGAATAAGCAGGAATCACTTTTACAATGAAGTGACTTTGCAAATGAAAATTGCATGCAAAATAACTTAAAATAAAATATTAAAGTCATTTAATAGTGAGTCTCTTTTATAACTTGAGTGAAATGCACTTTACAATAAATGCATGAACCGTTTTTTTAAGTAACAAAAAAGAGACTTGAACTCAAGACCTCTTACTAAGAAAGTAAATTTTAACCAAGAGAGCTAGTGTAGAACACATTATAGTCTAAAGAAGGAGGATTGTGGTTGTTGTTGTTGTTGTTGCTATGGAAGAATCCTTGGAGAGTGTTCTCATAAAATCTATGTTCACACAAGAATCAAATTTCACTTCTCAAGGGTTAGATCTCAGTTATCTTACATGAAAAATGAAAATGTTCCCTTTGTTTCTAATTTACTGAGATCGCACAGCAAAGAGCATACGCAGATAAGAAAACCTTTTTCGCTATGTTAAATAATTTTCAATATCACACAGAGTGTAGGGAAAAGAGAATACATAGATAAAAAAGAGTAGCAACTCGGAAAATAAAAAATAGAAAATTGAAATAAACTAAAATATTATCTTTGCAAAAAAATTAAAAGGGCGTATTCGAGCTTTATACCTTCGAATCTTACTGAAATGGTCATATCCTGGGAAAACAAAAACCTTTTTTAGTAAAACAAAGATAGATCATGACTGAAACGAACACTTCATACACAATGGAAACGGTCCTCTCGGCCCATAAATGTACGAAAATGGTACAAACGAGAGATGCAACAACACGTCTTCAAGATTTCAATCTACAATGGGAGCGAGTATTCAAATGCATTATAATACCATGTTCATCAACACATTTATTCCAATAGAAGACGAACACCTTTAGTAACCACTCACACAACAAGACCAAATATCAACATAATAATGTTTTGACGTGGTAAATCCCCTACTGGGAAACATCCACGACCCCAGCCAACATGGCCACCTAGAGAAATTTATTAATGCAAAAGAAAAATGTTATAGAGATATTTACAAGATATTTTCTTAGAATTGATCATCGGAAAATGAACCTCCATGCTCTTTAAATAGAGATCATGGACCAATCAGGTGTGTTATCCCCATTTTGTTGGATAACTAAGGAGATGATGTCTCGAGGCCCTCAGGTTGCAGACATGGAGTGCTGAGAGACCACATGATTAGCAGTGTCCACTTGCACATCTGGATGCCTACTCTATCACCATAGTTTGATCCATCGTCAATGCGTCCACCACACCAGCTAGCTTCTGGAAGGAATATGGTTCTTTCTCCATGTGGTACAAGTTAGGTATTATGGCAGGTAATCACCCTAATATGTAAGGCATTTAATCATGTTGTATTGAAGATTATTTTTTTATAGAATGTCTGCGTGGACATTATTCTTTTGACCCTTTTTCACCTTGGTGAGTGTCATCTATTTCCAAGTAAGTGGCCAAATTTTAGGGAAGGGGTGTAATCGTGGGTCCCTTGAGGGTTCATTGTACCATTCCTGACCATACTTATCACTTTCCGCTCTTTTGCATTTCCATCACTTTTCCCTCTTCTAGGACCTTTGGATTTACTGACCCAAGAAGGACATGTACCTCATCTTATGGGAAGAAGGGGATGAAGGCCCATAGGCTTGTAGTTAGAAAAAGATAAAATCCAAACCATTAACCTTCTAGATGCTCACCCATGGATCTAGAGGACAATGAAATGTATCTCATAAAAATTGATGGGACCCGTGAAAGAATAACTAAAAACAAATTCCAACTAGGAAGGGGAATGTGTGGGAATTGTTTTTAATGCTTAGGTAGAATCCCCACATCTGTTCCCAACTTGAGGAAGCATGATGTGACCAAGGTATAGTCAAAGTAGGAAATTTTTTTATTTGTTAGGTAGAAACCCCACCTTGGCTTCAACCTAGAAATTTCCTAAAATAATTAAAGCAAATGAATGGGATTGGAAAAATGATGCATTGATATCGAAGGTGCAACACACCCCCTACAAAGGCACCCATAGATGAGACAATAAGAGCCCTTGTATGTCATGAAACCCATTGACCTATGAAGTCTAACCCCCTATCCACCTCATCATACACTACATGAATTTGAAGGGGAATCCTTGGGAGCATCTCCTACTTGAGGGTTTTGGTCTACCCAATATGAATTTTATGACACCCCTCCCATACCTAAACTTGGTCAATTGTATAGGGTTTTTGAGCATTTGTTTAATTTGATGAGGTAGTTTTGATGCACATGTTTAAGTGCCTTGTTTATTAGATCTGGTTTTCACTTTCCATGATATTTTGACCTGAGATCTTTGGAGGGTGTAGCAATTTTCTTTGAAGGACCTTGTTTGGTGGACAGGTTTGGAGGAACAAACCTAGCTTGGGATTCCATGGGGATTGAATCCCACAGGTTGGATGCCAAGAGCCCACATGCAAAATCATGATTATTTGCATTTGTAGGCCTATAGGACACTTTGGAAGACATGACCTATCCATCACATGCCAAATGACTTTCCTAGGAGGAGAAACATGTCACTTTTTGATGCTTGACGTCACCTAGGGATACGATTTGGTGGTGATGGAGGTATTTCTCATTGACACATGGTACATTTTAAAGGAAGAAAGATTTGAACCATGAATAGTAGGCTTGTATGAATGACAAGTGGCCTTTGGAGTCCTATACATGATTTCCCAACTCCAATGACTTGCTCCAAGTGCCAAAATGTCGAGTAAAGGGGTGGCCTCATCTTTTTTTAGTGTTTCTAATGTGAAAAAGTGAAAATTAAATAGTATTGTTTGGCTTAAGGGGTAAGATAAAGGTTTTTGACCCCTTGTATTATGTTTTAACCTAATTAAGTGGAAAAATAATGTTTTATACATTCTGTATAATTAGAGATCATGTGAATCTCATTTCATAACATAACTCTCCCATTGTGTGAAGTATTAGGATGAAATTTGTGCCCTCCTTGGGAAACCTTGTCTCTCTTGTGATTTTTATCTTGGTGTCTTTATGATATTGGCGGAATAAGTAGTACGCTACCCTTCTTGGAGTTTTTCTTTGGAATTTGTGGTGGATTCATGTTGGCAAGAGGAGGTTTATCTTGTCATTTCTTGAACTAGGTAAGGATTTATCTTATTGATTCTTCATTTCTTAGTCACAAGTTTTATTTGCTATATTTATTGGGGAGTATAAGGATTTACAATCCCACCATTATCTATCATTTTTTACTAGAATATTTTTGTTGCACAAGGTTTTACTAGGAGAAGTAAAAGGTTTACACCCTCCTAGTATCTCCTAGGTTAGCATTTGCTTGTCTTTGGGAGTAAGAGGGTTTACACCCCAAGGAGATAGCAGTTTTTATCTCTTTATTTACTTGACTCCATAAACCAATAGCTAAAGGCACTATTATAATTGCATTGGAGAAATAAAATCTTGCATTGTTTAACATGAATTTTTGTGATTTGGAGGTTGTCTAAGTTGGAATCAATTATTTGATATATATGCTTGGTTGAGCCACTAGGGCGTCATATTTACTCAATTAATTCTTTATGATGTTATAAAACTTCATTTAAAGCTATTAGGTCTGCATAAACCCTAACAATTTTTCATTCATAACTTGTTTTTCAACCGTCAAAAGTTGCTAAGTGTTTGCCACAATAATCTACTTAGCCTAGTGCAACTTTTGGGTGGACTCTTTGTGAGTTTTGGTGGTTGGATTTTATTCTGAAAAAACGTTTTTGTTACAGCCATAAGGCTGCAAAATATCTCTACAAATACTTTTGATTACAACCTTGTTTCATTGCTAAAGTCTTGTGCTTTCATTCTTGAGTGTCAGTAGTATTTATCTAACTTTTCTTTAGCATCATTTGTTGGAATTTTAGAATTGTTTTAGCATATTTAATACTTATATCTTTGTTTATATACATTGTTTTTTATGTCTAAAATTAGGGACAACAAAATTAACTTGCTTGTGCACCTAAAATTATACATATAGGCTCGGCTTGTTCTTGTGTCTCGGGAAGGTACAACATTCTTTGCATGTGTTCTTGTCTCTTGGAAACCATTGGATACCACCTAGACTCTTTCCCAATCATTCCTGCATCTTCTATATTTACCTATAGGGGATATTTCCTTCATCTCTTCACTTTCCATCCCATTCCCCCAAGGGTCACCACGATTCCTCCTTTGAGGTGATTCTATCATCTCTAAAGTGACGAGAATACATGCCTAAGGTGATAGTGTGTAGGTGTTCTCTAAGTTTTCGTGATTCAATGGTTGGGTTAGGATTTTCCGAACCTATAACTTGTGCGATAACATTTTAGCATCGATTCTACGGAGGATTTAGAATCCTCTTCTGAACCTTAATGACACTTTGGAAAGATGTCCCAAATCATTTTCCTTTCTTTCCTAGTGACTCTACTTAAAGGATGTTCCCTTTTCAATTTTGATGATCTCTTATTGAAGATCATCTCACAAATCTACCTTCCCATAACCCTTCCTCTTATAATCATTTCCCCCTGGGGAGGCTCAAACCTTCTAAGTTCTACCGAAGAAGGCCTCCCCTCAAGTAGCCCGTTGTCAAAACCCTTTTGCATGGCACCCTTCCCCTTTCTCCAATGGATCACTCTTGGGAAAAGGACATCTACAAACCTCTTAACATGGACACCATCCATGGATACCCCAGCACAATGCCAAAAGAGTCAAACAAGTGGTTGTCAAAGTTCCCAGGAAACAATGTAGTGGTTGTTGAAGATCATCTCTACACCATAGGTGGGACATGGATAATGCAAAAGTTGAGCATGAGGATGTATCCATGAGGATACTCGCTTCATCATTGACTGAAGAATCTCCCAGATGGTTCAGGGGCCTTCCATATAATTACATCACATCCTATGAATATTTTTCCAAGTCATTTAAGAGAAGATGGACAAAGAAGAAAGACAATGGGATTATTGTAGCTAAATTCAATCAGATAAAGAAAAAGGAGAATGACATAGTGAGAGAGTTTGACACCAGATTCGACAGATTATACAATCATATTCCGACATATTTTCATCCTAGTGCTGCAACAATTCATCTACGATATGTGAATGCATTTGATGGGAAGTTTCATTTTATTCTGAAGGAAAATAAGCCCACTTCTTTGGCAGAAGCCAAAGAGTATAGTGTAGATATTGAAGAAAATCTCCTTGACTCAAAGGAATATCCCTTTTAGTATCCTCATGTCAAGGCAGAAGAAAATACTAAAGCTTCTAGTAGCAGTGCTCCTGATTAGATTTCCCTCTTGACTCAAAATATAGATCAAATGAGTACTCAATTTTTTCAAGCATAGAATTAGATCATGGGTCATTTGACTGTTGTAGAAAGAAATCAATATTCCTCCACACCTCAGTTTACCATACAACATAGATATTCCATAGGTTGGAAACCAAGACCTCAACAAGAGGCAAAGGTCAATGATACTTTGAAACCAGTTGGGATGGTTGACAGAGAACAAGCAGCTTGGTGTATTCCATGCTAAGAGCCTCATAAAGAATATGAGTGTCCCCAGTGAGATGAGGATTCTTCCGAAAGTATGAAATTCATGGATATGATCTATACTTTTCAAAATGAAGAAGTCACACAGGAACAAATTGACGAATCTAGAAGACAAGGAGAAAGAGAAGGGAGACTCTGGTCCTTGAATTATTTGACAAATGATCATAAGAAGGAGCTACGGAAGAGGGAGTATTTAACCTACACTAGAAGAAATAAAATTCCATCCCCTCTATCACAGCCTGCCATTACTCCTCCATATATAAAGAAGGTGATACCACCACCTCCACCTCCAACACGTGAGTTTCTTCCTAAGCTAACTCCCACAGATGATATTCAATTGAATATAGATGTTGAGGCCATGCTTGGAAAATTGAATATGATTGTCTCAGTAACAGAGATGTGAAAAATCCCTTCTGTAAGGAGGGAGGTCTTGAAGTTATTACAGGTATTGGCTAAGAAGGAAGATCCTCCCATAATTTTGAGCACTATGTATCTTGATCAGTAAAAGGACAACAATACTCCTTTCTATCTTTCATTAAGCATGAATGGCCTCCACTTGAACAACTGTATGTTGGATTCTGGGGCCTCCACAAATGTCATGTCATTGAATGGAACATCTTGGTTGGAATATGACACGACCCTATGGAAATGTATGTGGAATTGATTCTAAAAGGGTCAAGGTTTATGGGTTATGTGAGGATGTTGAGGTCTTTTTGATTTATTTCCCACATATCATCCTCCTCATGAACATAGTGGTGGTCGACATTTTGGATGATTGTGGGATTATATTGTCAAGGAGTTGGTTTTCTTCCCTTATGGGTTTCATTAGCATGGACCTTACCCATGCACAAATCCCCATGGGAGATGGAACTTTTGAGGTATTATATAGTCAAGAGAGAGCTGGAAAGCATGTGATTGATCCCATTGGTCCTGACTACACAAGAGAATATGAGTTTGATGAAGTACCAGATGCCATTGAGTATAATCCACAAGACTTTCCTTTTATGCAGGAAGACTCCATAGACACACTTCTTCCAAGGACAAATGAATACAAAGACAAACTTGAAAATTTCCAAGGGAAAGAATGAGGGTCTATCCAAATATTAAAGACAAAAGTAAATAATGTGATGAAGCCATGAAAGGGGTAGTTAACAGAGAACCTCCTTCTTATCCATACATAGAGAATGTACCTTACATCAATTATAGTGAAGGAAGTCTTGCGCTCATCTAGGACAAAAGGAAGGGAAAGCCCAAGTATGACCAGAAGGATGGTATTTCATGGCTTGGCCCTAACATCATCAAGAAGAAGTCCTAAAAAGAAAAGCATTATTTGATATCTTTGGATGGGAGAAAGCTGCCATTACTAGTTGATGGGTCTCTTCTCCGACTTTATGTTTAGATCACTTGACTTCTTCAAGGCCCAGGCCCCAAATAAGTAGCTAGGTCATATTTATTTCCTTGCATTTGCATCTAGATTACTCAAGTTAATTTATATTCATTTCATATTTCATTTGCCTCTACTTGCATATTGTTTTCATGCTTAGTTTTGAAATTTTTGAAAAAATGCAATTTTTTTTTTTACATCAATTTCATTTTTGTATTTTTGAGATATATGGACAAGGGATGAGTAAATACATCTTAATATTAACATTGTGTTGGCTTAGTGTGTGTAGGAATATGTCTACCATGAGATGTTTTGGTTCTCATGCACTCTACGGTGAGCACATGCCCCCAAGTAGGAGCCAGATGTTATCCCCATTTTGTGGGATAACTAATGGGATGATGTCTCGAGGCCATCATGTTGCATACATGGAATGTCAAGATATCACATGACTAGCAGTGTCCACTTGCACATATGGAAGCTCGCTCTATCACCACAAATTGATTCATCGTCAGCGTATCCACCACACCAACTAGATTCTAGAAAGCATATGGGTCTTTCTCCATGTGGTACAAGTCAAATATTGTGCAGGTAATCACCCTAATATTTGAGGTATTTAAGATGTTGTATTGAATATAATTTTGATTATAGATTGTCTACTTGGAAATTATGATTTTGACCCTGTTTCACCTTGCCGAGTGTCATCGATTTCCTTTTAATTGGCCAACTTTTGGGAAGGGTGTGTAACTGAGGGTCCCTTGAGGGGTCATCATACCATTCCTGACCATACTTATCACTTTATTCTCATTTTCATTCCTATCACATTACCCTCTTCTAGGCCCTTTTCCTTAAGTGACCTAAGAAGGGAATGTACCTCATCTCATGGGAAGAAGGGGTTGAAGGCCCAGAGGCTTGTATATGGAAAAATATAAAATCCAAACCATTAAAATTCTATATGCTCACCCAAGGATCTCAAGGAAAATGAAATGTCTCTCATAAAAATAGATGGGACCCGTGAAATAATAACTAATAAAAAAATCCATCCAGGAAGGGGCATGTGAGGGAACTACTTTTAATGCTTAGGTATAATCCCCACATGTGTTCCCAACTTGGGGAGGCATGATGTGACCGAGGTAGAGTCAAGGTGGGAAATTTTTTTATTTCTTAGGTAGAATCTACACCTTGGATTGAATCTAGAAATGTCTTAAAAGAATTAAAGGCAATGAGTGAGCTTGGAAAAAGGATGCATTAAAAACGAAGGTGCAACACACCCTCTAAAAAGGCACCAATAGATGAGACAATATGATCCTTGTATGTCATGAAACCCATTAACCTATGAAGTCTAAACCCCTGCCCACCTCATCATCCACTACATGACTTTGAAGGGGCATCCTTGGGAGCATCCCCTACTTGAGGGTTTTGGTCTAGACAATAGGAATTTTATGACACTCCTCCCATACCTAAACTTGGTCAATTCTACAGGGTCTTTTAGAATTTGTTCAATTTGATGAGGTAGTTTTGATGCACATGTTTAGGTTCCTTGTTTATTAGATGTGGTTTTCACTTTCCATGATATTTTGACTTGAGATCTTTGGAGGGAATACCCATTTTCTTTGCAGGACCTTGTTTGGTGGACAATTTTGGAGGAACAAGCATAGCTTGGGCTTCCATGGTGCTTGAATCACATAGGTTGAATACCAAGTCCCCACATGCCAAATCATGATGAATTTCCTTTCGATTCCTAGAAGACACCTTGGAATACATGACCTAGCCCTCACATTCCAAACGACTTGCCTAGGAGGGTAAGAACATCACTTATTGAGGCTTGACGTCACCTAGGGCTTGACGTCACCTAGGGCTAAGGTTTGGTGGTGATGGAGGTATTTTTCATTGACACATGGCAGGTTTTGAAGGAATAAGGATTTGAACCATGAAGAAGAGGCTTGGATGAATGACAAGTGGCCTTTGGAGGCCTAGCCATGATTCCCCAACTCCAACGACCTGTTCCAAGTGCTAAAACGTCCCCTAAAGAGGTGATGCAATCTTGTTTTAGAGTTTCTAATGTGTAAAAGTGGAAATTAAATATTATTGTTTGGTTTAAGGGATAAGATAAGGGTTGTTGACCCCTTATCATATGTTTCACTCTAATTAAGTGGATAAACTATGTTTTAGACATTGTTTATAAATAGAGATCATGTGAATCTCATTTCACAACATAACTCTCCCATTGTAAGAGGTAGTAGCCTCAAATTTGCACCCTCCTTGGGAAACCGTTTCTCTCTTGTGATTTTTTTCTTGGTTTCTTTATGCTATTGGTGGAAGAAGTAGAGCACTACCCTTCTTAGATTTTTTCTTTGGCATTTGTGGTGGATTCCTCTTGGTAAGAGGATGTTTATCTTGTAATTTCTTGAACTAGGTAAGGATTTATCTTATTGATGCTTCATTGATTAGTCACAAGTTTTATTTACTATATTTCTTGGGGAGTATAAGGATTTACAAACCCACCATTAACTATCATTTTTTTCTAGAAGTTATTTGTTGCACAAGGTTTTACTAAGAGAAGTAAAAGGGTTTACACCCTCCTAGTATCTCTTAGCTTAGCATTTGATTTCTTTGGGGAGTAAGAGGGTTTACACCCCCAATTATATAGTATTGTTTATCTCTTTATTTAATTGACTCCATAACCCAATATCTAAAAAAACTAGTATAATTGCATTGGAGAAATAAAATCTTGCATTGGTTAACGTGATTTTTTGTGATTTGGAGTTTGTCTATGTTGGAATCAATTATTTGCTATATATGCTTGGTTGAGCCACTAGGGAATCATATTTACTCAATTAATACTTGATGTTTTTATAAAAATTCATCCACATCCATTAGGGTTGCATAAACCCTAGCACTACTTCATTCATAACTTGCTTTTCAACCATCAAAAGTTGCAAAGAGTTTGCCACATTAATCTACTTAGCCTACCACAACTTTTGGGTGGATTCTTTTTGAGTTTTGGTGGCTAGATTTGATACTACAACAACTTGTGTGTTACACACATAAGGCTAAAAAGTATCTCTACAAATACTTTTTATTTCATCCTTGTTTCATTGCTAAAGTCTTGTGATTTCATTCTTGAGTGTCACTAGTGTTTATCTAACTTATCTCTAGAATCATTAGTTGGACTTTTAGAAATTGTTTAGAAGCTTTTAAAATTATCTCTTTACCAATATAAATTGTTGTTTACTGATGCAATTAAGAACAACAAGATTAAATTTCTTTTCCACCTAAAATTATACATATATGTTCAGTGCATTCTTGTATCTCGAGTAGGTACAACATTCTTTGTAGGAGTTCTTGTCTCTTGGAAACCATTGGCTACTTCCTATACTCTTTCCCAATCCTTTCCACATATTCTATATTGACCTATATGTGGACTTTCCTTCATATCTTCACTTTCCATCCCATTCCCCCAAGGGTCATCGGGGTTCTCCCTTGAGGTGCTTCTATCATCTCTAAATTGACGGGAATACCTGGCTAAGGTGACAATGAGTAGTTGTACTTTAAGTTGTCGCCATTTGGTGGTTGGTTTAGGATTTTCCCAACCTACAAATTTTGCAATAAAAAGGTGTTAATATGTGGATTAATGTAGTCATTAAGATCGAGGAGAATATGAGTCGTTGAATCACTCTACGTTGGGAACATAGTGTGACTGCCGGATTTCCTAACTACAAATTCATACTAAGTAAACACACTTTTACCTAATGGAATATTAGACCAAGTTAATCTTAAATAACTCCTAGGTTTATAAATATCCCAACAAAACAAAGGAGAGGAGGAATAAAGAAGATGAAGAAAAGGAATCTAGTCTACTCAAAAGAAAATCATATTATGATTTTGGTAAATTTACTGAGAGGTTTTAAATGCCCATATCACATTGAAGCTATATGGATTTCGATACTTTATTTTATATAATAGTTGAAATATGTGAGGTATTAAAAAATTAATTTAGAAATTTAATTTCTATGTCCATGATTCTAAGTGATTGTTGTATTCTTTATAATTTAATTTCTATGTTTATGCTTCCAATGTTAGGTATGTCTTATATTCTTTGCATGACCGGATCTAGTGTTTTCATTGCATGAGGCACGTAGGGGGTTTAAAGGGGGGGAGTTATCCCCAATATCCAAGGGGTTCATAGGGGGGTAAGAGCCCGCCTACATGAGGGTTCAGGGGAAACACCCAAAAAAAACAATTGTGTCTGTTTTTGGTGGTTTTTCATCACATCATTTTCACCGATGGTTTTCTAATTTCAATTAAGGAATTAGGGTTGTTGACTAATATGGGTCAATGTATTTGATATTTTATATTTCGTAGGATCCTATATATGTATTGTATTGTAAACAATTAAGATATGATGAATAGAAAATTAGAGGTGTGGCTCTAAACAAGTTGTTTGTTTTTGTGGTTTGGGTTTCTAGGGTAAAAATCTGTGTGTAATGTGTGTGTGTGCCATTATGTCATCTCTGTTATATTAATAATTTATTTGTAGTAATTATTTCTACAAGGTTAAAATATACATTTGGTATTAGAGCAATTATTGGCTTCAGGGGGATTCCTTTGTGGTCATGGGTTTGGATTGGGTATGTGATAACCCTTGTTATAGTGGGAGATTTGTGGTATAGATTATTGCAGTGAAAATAAATGACAAGTAGTTCAAAAATAGAGATCAAGAAATTTCATAGGAAAATTTTTGATATATAGAAGCTTAACATGGAAGATCTATTGGTAGAGAAAGATTAGTGGATCATTATGGATCCAGGTACTACACCTACAAGAACGTTAGTATAAGACTAGAAAAATTTGGATCGAAAGGAAAAGAGCACAATCTAGTTATGTGTCTCAGATTCAGTATTATACTTAATGTGTTAGGCGAAGATGAAAACAAGGCATTAAGGGATAAATTGGGGACTTTGTATCAATCTAATTCCCTGGTAAGAAAATTGTTCCCATGGAAAAATTTGTATAACTTGGGGATGAAAGATGGAGACTCAATGAAAGAGCATATGAATGCCTTCAATACAGTGGTAATTTAGTTATTATCTATTGATATTAATATTTTTGATGAAGACAAATGTATCTGTTTATTGTTCTCTTTACCAGACTTGTGGAATATCCTGGTTGTGGTCATAGGTAGTAATACAACTACTTTAAGTTTCAATGATTTGGTCTCATCCTTATTGTCAAAGGAGATGAGGAAAAATAACATGGAAAGAAAGAGGACAAAAGGAGGATGCTCCCAGGAAAGAAATAAATCTAAGTCCTCAAGTGGGAGATCTAAATTTAAGCATAGATCTAAACCTCTCGAAAATTTTGTAAAGGTATGTTGGAGATGTGGAAAACAAGGGAACTACAAGAATCAATGTAGATACAAAAGTGTTGAGACAGGGAAGGGATATTAAGGTGTTCCTTATACATAAGAACAAATATCCTCGAAAGAAGGAGGGGATGTGTACTTGAATTCTTTAAGCACACATGTAGATCACAAAGCATGGTTGGTTGACTCAAGAAAATCCTTTCATATGACTCTGCACATGGAGTGGTTCTTTGGATATCAAAGGTATGATGAAGGTCATGTTTTCCTAGGTGATGACTCGAAAACCAAAATAATAGGACAAGGAAAAGACAAGTTGAAGCTCATGGATGGAAGGATTATAATAGTCCATGGTGTTCTTCACATCCAAATAATGGCTGGAAGTCTAATTTATGAAAACAAAATGGAAGATGCAATGGTAAAAGAAGTGTTTGAGAAAGAAACCAAGAGGATGGTTCGAGGAGAAATGGTGTTGTTGAAGGGAGTTAGGTGTGGAACTCTGTATAAGATGAAATGAAGCAATATTAGTAATGGGTGTAAAAGTTCCATTATTTCTAAGATTAGAGCTAAAGAAGAAAAGACTCTTACAGTTTCTATAGAAAAGGCTATGTTGTGGCATCAAAGACTGTGGCATATTGGAGAGAAGGGATTTAGACTACTACATGGTAAAGGTATGGTTGAAGGTATGTTTAGCTGCTCTATGGATTTTTATTTCTATGAACATTGTGTATATGGGAAGAAAAATCAGGTAAGATTCCCCTGTGATGCAATGAGGGTAGATGGAATTTTATAGTTGGTGCACAATGATGTCTTTGGACCTGTGTCAGGTCCATCTCTAGGAAAATATATGTACTATGTCTCATTTATAGATGAATTATTGAGGAATACTTGGATATACTTCCTTAGTAATAAATATGAATTCTTTGATAGGTTTAAAGAGTTTAAGACTGTCGTGGAAAATCAAACATAGAAGGTCTTAAGGACAAATAATGGTGGAAAATTCTGCGGAAATGAATTTAGAGAATTCTGTAAGAAGTGTGGTATATCAAGGAAAAAGACTACTCCATATACACCTCAAAAAAATGGATTTGTAGAAAGAATGAATAGGATGTTGATGGAAAAATCAAGGTGCATGTTGAGTGGTGTCAGGTTAGGACACAAATTTTGGGTAGAGGCAGTGGGTATTTCATGCTACCTGGTATATCGATCACCCTCATCAATATTGGATGACAAGACTCCACATGAGGTATGGACTGGTAAGAAACCCTCTCACACATCTCATTGTATTTGGATGCAACGCCTATGTTCACACTCCAAAGGAAAAAAAGAGTAAGCTAGATAAAAAAAAAAGGCTAAAACGTGTATCTTTATTGGGTATAAAAATGGTCTGAAAGGTTATAAGATTTGGAATCCAGAAAATAAGAAGGTAGTGTAAAGTTGAGATGTGGTATTTAGAGAAATTAAATATGTTTTCAAACAATAATTCCTACCAAGGTAGGAAGAACCAAAGAAAATAGAGTTTTAGTTGAAGGATAATGAATTAGACTCTATTGAAGAACAATAATTAGAAGAAGAAGATCCTCATACTCTAGTGTTGAGGAGATTGGTTCAAGAAAGAAGGAAACTGAAAAGGTATATTCCACCTGATTTCCATTCAAATTTTTCTTTGTTTATTATTTAATATGATCCTAGAGCTTTTAGGGAGGAAGTGGATTCAGAGGATGGAAAACTATGGAAAAAGGCCATGATTGAAGAAATGGCAGCCTTGAACAAGAATGAGACTTGAGATCTAGTGGAATTGTTGACTCGAATAAATTTCATTGGAATAAAATGGGTTTTTAAGAATAATTTGAATGTAGAAGGCGAAGTGGAGAAAAACAAATCTTAGTTAGTAGAAAAAGGTTATTCCCAGTTAGAGGGAATTGACTTTGGTGAGATTTTTTCTCATATTTCCAAGTTAACTTCAATTAGATTTCTTTTATATGTTGTTGTTGCATTTGATTTTTAAGTATAACAAATGGATGTGAAGATAAAATTCCTACATGGGGATGTGAAAGTAGAAATCTAAATGAAGCAGCTGGAAGGCTTTGTTGTGAAGGGAAAG
Organism: Picea glauca; assembly: GCA_000966675.3. Classification (NCBI taxonomy): domain Eukaryota; kingdom Viridiplantae; phylum Streptophyta; class Pinopsida; order Pinales; family Pinaceae; genus Picea; species Picea glauca. The sequence goes on along the minus strand of JZKD02S1124269.1, from coordinate 79,904 downwards.
AAAGAGTTGGTATGCAGGCTGAAAAAGTCCATGTATGGGTTAAATAAATCACCAAGGATGTGGTATCAAAAATATGATACTTATATGTTGGGACTTGTCTTTATAAGGAGAAAAGAGAATCATTGTGTGTATTTCAAATTAATCGGTGATGATCTTATTTATTTGGTCTTGTATGTGGATGATATGTTGTTGATAGGAAATGACAAGGAAATTATCCAGTATTTGAAGTCTTAGTTGTCCTCTAAATTTTACATGAAGGATCTTGGTGATACAAATTTCATTTTTGGAATGTAAATTAAAAGATATTGGGAAAACATGAAACTCTAGTCAAATCAGAGAAAATATGTTGAGACAATATTGCATAGGTTTAATATGCAGGAATGTAAACCGATCAAAGTCCCTATTGTTGTAGGTGTAAATTTATATGTGTATCATTGTCCCAAGACAGAGGAAGAGGAAGAGTACATGTCATGTGTTCTATATGCGGGTGTGGTTGGAAGTTTGATGTATGCAATGGTTTGTACTAGACCGGACATCCCACATGTAGTGGGTGTTTTGAGCAGGTATATGCCAATACTAGGGAAGGACCATTGAACAACAATAAAGAGAGTTTTTAGGTATTTGTGTGGCACTACTAGTTATGGATTGTGATACCAAGGAAGAACAAAATTGGATAGAGTGTTGGACATACATGGATTTTTTTATGCAGACTGGGATGGAGATATGGATCATGAAAGATCTACAAGTGGGTATGTGTTTACCCTGTTTGGAGGAGAAATCAATTGAGTGATAAAAATATAGTTTGTAGTGGCACTCTCAACTTTATAAGTTGAATACATGGAAACCACTCATACAAGAAATGAATTAATATGGTTACAAATATTGTGTTTAATCCTGATTCGGATTCGAAACGTCGACGATGAAATGATACAAACTGTGGATTATCCGAAAAATAAAGTTAATCATTTCAATTTAAAAAAAATATCATATATGTGTTATCTTATATGTTTATATATGACTTTGAGACTATAAAAAGACAAAATAAATGAAACTAACAATCCCACTAGTTGAGACTCCAACTCGTCTCAACTCTCTTTATATGTGTCTTGTATATTTATATATGACTTTCATTAAAAAAAAATACAAAATAAAATAAGCCAAAAATTCCATTGATTGTGACTCCAACGCTATGAGATGAGACTCATAGATAAGCAGAGAATGCCTACACTGTTAAGACTCCAAGATGAGATTTTCACTCTTGAGGTCGCACAACATCCACAATGCTAAGCTGGGTCTTTGGGTGTGCGAGAAAAAAGGGTTTGTTTTAATTGTTGAAATTGAAGGTGTTAAATGGGTCTTTGGGTGTGCGAGAAAAAAAGGGTTTGTTTTAATTGTTGGTATTGAAGGTGTTAAATGGATGCCGTGAAGCAGATGGACAATTCTAGAAGATTTTCCAGGTAAAAATCAAGCATTGATGGTGAAGATACTCAACTGCCTATGCAAGATTTAAAATCTAGCCACCATGTTCCATTTTTTTTGGTTGTGACCATTGATCAGGCTATCTTTGTATCCTTGAATATATACTTATACAAAAGTATTAGACAATTTTATTTATAAAAGAAGCATGACTTTTTCAATATATTTTTGTTCTTAATATTTGCTAATAACATAAAGTTGTGCAATGTTTGATTTTATTAATTTTTGTTGTTCATGAATTTGGGAGTTTTTTCATGGTTTGAATATATATTTTGAATATATTCATTCAAAATAAAAAAAATTCTTTTATTAACAAAAACACATATAATACATAATATCTAAATTACAAACCACATAAATAAATAAAGCACATCCATTTAAAAAAAAAAAAAAAACTAATATTAACAAAAACACATATAATATATAATATCTAAATTAAAAATCACATAAATAATTATAAAACATGTGAATGACAGTTTTGAAAAAAAATCCCAAACTATTACTATTGCCTCTCAAATTTATAGCGTGATTCAATTCACCAATTTAAATGTCGTGATCAAGTGATGGCTAGATAAGCTGACGGAATTTTTGATATTATATTATTGTGTGCGAATAGATAACTAACATAATATACCTAATTTCTTTTATTCTTATGTTCAAGCAGATAAGTATAAATATGATTTACAACATTATTTGAATTTCGAAAATTTAATTGGACATGATGTCATAAAATTTCTCTCCGTGTTTTTCTGTTACATTGACTGAAAATTCTTCGCCTCAACAAATTATTTACAGTTGTTCAAACGTACGGACGTCTCATTCCAGGTTTCTCCCCGTTTGTGGATGTTTGGCAGAAAACTAGATTTGCGCCGGCTAGGCTGAATATTGCGGTGTGTCTGAATCAACCAAACGTCATTAAATGCTAATATAGTACTAATTACGTCATAATCTAATCTCTAAACTAATCTGAATTGGTCCATTTTGTCAAGTTCTTGTTAGCATTTTCATCTTCGACGCTTCCTCATCTGACTTGTTCCCGTAAATCTTTTCCCGGTGTTATCCAATCCAATAAGTTAGAGTATGATTATTTTTTTCACCTGTAAAACACAAAACACATCACTGCTCTTTTTATAATTGAAATTCTTGAAAAGGAAAATGCACCTTTAATCATTTCTTATTGTATAAATCCTCATACACTAAATCGATTATAATCGTTTTTATATTTTTATGTGGAAAGGCCTATATTTATTGGAGATGGGCACAATTAATGATCTTTTAATCTTAAATTCTAATCTGATGGTTATGTATCGAAGATGCTGACATATTCTTAGTCATCCTCCAAATTCAATGGGTCAGATTCATTGTTGATAACTTCTTTGTATTTATAAATGTATCCGTTAACCTGTTTACTTTTTAACATTTCCCTGAAGTTACTGTAACATCATATGATTACCACATTTAATTATTATTCATCCCTTTCTCAATGGAGGTTAAGTGATTGAGATGTGAAGGATTTTCTTCATGCATGGGCTTGGCATTTTTACTGAGTTTTTTTTATCCACCATCCATAGTAAGTCTTTCAGCATTCACCAGTCGCGTGTTAGTGGCTGTGCTAATATTAACACAGCAGCTAACTGGTGGCTGGTGAACGCCGATAGGTGTCGACAATGATAATATCAGCTAAATAACAAACACGTGACAGGTGGACACTTATGAAATCTAAATGGATGGGTAACAGAAAAGGTTTGGAGGTGGCCATGCATTCCACCAATGATAAAGAAATACAGTAAAAAAATTTGAAATGGTAAAAAAAAACCAAAAAACCCTAGGAGGTGGTCATGCATCTCATCAATGATAAATAAATTCAATAAAAAATTTAAAATGGGTAGAAAAAAATCCTATGCCGAGTTAATTACATTAAATATCCATTTATTAATTTTGATATTAATAATTTGATTAACAGTTCATTAAAATTTCTAATAAGTATATCTTTACATAATTATACTATTTAATAAATTAAATAATTATTTAATTTTTTTATCAATTTTCAAAACATCAATTTAAATTAAGATAAAATTTATTTAATAAAACAAATTTCACAGTTCTAATTTTTTTTTTATCAATTCTCAAAATATTTAATTAAATCTAAATTGAAAGTTGTTTAGATAAAAGTTTTGTAAGGACATTTTTACAAAATTACCACTAAATATAGATTTTTGATGACTTTCTAAATATTTTTATGGCTTTCCACTACCTTTAATTGATGTCAATAAAAACATCAAGTAAATGTTATGCACCTAACTGAATTTGGAGTAAGTTTATTTGGATTAAGTTAATAGTGTATAAATTCTATATATATAATGGATTTTTTTTCTTTAAATGAATAGGAATTTTATTTTAAATTATAATTTAATTAAAAAAATTATTTAAAAATCAAATTCATTTAAAAAAAATTTAAATTAAAAAACATAAATGTATTTGATCTTTAAATGATAACATTACTTACTGTGGATTAAAATAATAGGAATTTTATTTTAAATTATAATTTAATTAAAAAAATTATTTAAAAATCAAATTCATTTAAAAAAAATTAAATTAAAAAACATAAATGTATTTGATCTTTAAATGATAATATTACTCACTGTGGATTAAAATAATAACATTACGTGGATTAGGGTTTACACATGTAACCTCACCGAAAGATTGATTTGCCTCCGTACTTTTGGAACAGTCTATGTGAGCATCATCCATGACTTGTTCACATTGGTGGAACTCTTTAAAGACGACGGGCTGATCTCTTCATCACATTGTACACCCTGCCGTTTTGCAGATGACCGTGGGTGTTGGAAGTTCTAAGAAAAAGTAGTTTGTTAGTTTGGGTGTCTTGGATTTCTGCAGTGTAACACCCTTTGTGTCCATCTCTATCCTTCCTAGATTTCTTTAATTGTCGGTTACAAAACTTATCAAGATTGAGAGTAGGGTTATGTGTACCATTGATTTTGTTGCTGTGATTTCACCATGTTTTTCCTCATGGATGTCATTAAAAAAGCAAAGAATCCTTTAGAAATGTGAAATGTCATATTCTTTGAAAGATTTGAAATAGAATATTGGCACCAAGGCTTTTTTCATCATAACGGTCTAGTGTCCGTCACAAAGCTTGTAAAGTTTGAGACTAGTATTATGTGTACCATTGGTTATGTTATTTGTTGTTGTGATTTCATCATCTTTTTTCCTCTTTGGATGTCATTCAAACAGCCAAGAATACTTCAGAAATGTGATATCTTTTGAATTTATATGGTAGATTTATGTGTTTTTATTGCATTGTATTGTTAGATGGGGATCAAGTATGTTTTTCAAGAAGGTTTAGCATGCAGGCTCATTTTAGTAGAGAAACTCATACATTTTTCTCATATTTTCCCCACCCTCACCCTTTTGAAATAACTGAAATAGAATATTGACACCAAGGCGTTCTTCATCTTAACCCTACTTCATTCACTATGCTATTTCAGTTAAATTTAGTCACAAAGAATTCCCACCTAATTAAGTCGATTAATCAATAACCATTTATATATAAATGATGAATAATCAATGTGGTAGATTTTTTTTTTTGGGCCCAAGAGATGGATGATGGTTTTTAAAGAAACCACTATTAAGTACTTAGATGGGGTTATAGAAGCATGAATTTATAAAAAAAAGCATATAAAAACAAGAAAACCCTAAACAAACAAAAAATATACATAGAAACAATGAACTAATTAACCAAGATACATAGAAACAATGACATAATTAACCAAGAGACAACAAGGTAACCTAATGAACCAAGTTAAAATATACCTCTAAAAAGAAAAAATATATTTGGAAACAAGAAGCTAATAACCCAAGAAATATAGAGATAATGAGAATATTTCATATTACTCTAACCAACCTTGCATATCACTCCAAGTAACCTTGCAAAATCCCACTGTTAATTACTTGGATGTTGTTATAGAAGAAAAACTACGAAACTAAACTAACTAGAAAATAAAACAAACAAGGGAAGCTAGATGCACATCACTAGAAAACTTAAATAAAAAAACCTAAATAAAATAAAAAAAGAAATCAAAGTAAAATACCAAAAAATCAAAGAAAAATAAAAAAACTTAAACTTAGTAAAACATAGTGAATAATCATTTGTTATGTTAATCACCTTAATTACCTATTATTTTTTTGTCATGCAATGAAGTTAATATTTGAAATTATAACCTTTCATTTATTGTTAAGACTAAGAATATTTATTCTCGGATGGGGTGTTTACGGATACTTCGCGTGGCCAACTAGTGGGGAGGACACCTAGCCTAGCCTCTTGCCACCCTGAGCCATCTCAGGCACACTCGTCCTCCACCATCACCTCATGGATTTAAAACCTCGGTCGTCACTCCTCGAAATTCACTCTTCTTTGGTTTGTTGTTACGTCCTAGCGCCTCTATTCGTGGGAGTGTTTATGGCTATGGGATGGATGCAGTCTTCGTCCCATCACCTGTCACGACATGGTGGTTTTAGGCCTGGACCATGGAGTTCCAAGGCTCATTCGAGACCTTGTCCTACAGACTCTTGGCCTCCACCAGAAGTTGCTTTTGTCGTTCTCCTCTAGCGTGAGCCTTTGTAGTGCACTCGGCCCTCGGCTCCTAGAACCTCTCCTCTGGTCAACTTCTATTACTGCATTTGGCTAGTCTCGCTTTCTTCAAGCTACAGGTCTCACTCTTCTCACATGCCCCGCTTCTCGTATCAGGTGGCTCTCTCGATGCCTAGGCTCAAGGGTAAATCAAAGAGAGGTGCGTCCTGGTACACTTCTAGATGAAGGGGAGCAAGCAGGCGTGGACAACAAGCGCATTCAAGCTCTCCACCAAAACCTGAGATTGTCTCCACCCTGAAGCCTATTGTCACTCCCACTTCCCGAGATACCATTCCGTACTTGTGTCCATTGTTGAATCCTTACACTTGCTGAGTCGAATGGTTTGACAGTCTTGACAATTCTCTCGGCTTCACCCCAGGCTTAGTTTGTCCGCCCCCCAGCCTCCACCTCCTCCTTCTCCACCTCCTGTCACCTCCACCTCCCTTGTTCCCATAACTCCTCTCTCCTCTTCATCCTCCCTCGCTCCTTCCTCCGACTCCCCCACTTCCTCCCCCTGACTTTCCTCCTCCTCCTTTGCTCTCTACTGCTTACTCCCGCTGCAAAGAAAGGGACGTTTTCGAGGAATCTTTGGATGCCTTCAAGTAAGGAATCAAGGACATCAAGGGCGTCATAAAAAAGATGCAACACAATGAAACAAAGCAGGGGCGCCAGGTGGAGCTTCTGATGACATTTCTCCATGACCTCACGCATGCTATCTCGGATAGAGACAATCGCGACAGAGACACCATGCATGTGCGTCAGGTTTTTTCAAAGCAGAGACTCGACCCTGGCACCAACTAATTCCCTTTGGCTCAGGTTTGCTGTGTTTTTATGATTTCTGTTAGTTTAATTCACAAGTTTTTTTCTCTATGCAGCGCCTTAGTTCTAGGATTCTTTTCTCTCAGTATAAGTCCAACTTTTTGGGTTTGGTCTGCTTAGTCTAGCCTACATAATTTCTACCTTGCGTGGCACATTAGAGCTCTGTTTCTTACAGCTATGCAATTTTTGCATGAACACTATGACTTCTAGGCCATGTGGCAACATTGGTTTCCCACCAGGGCAATGCTGTCACAACCTCCTATGGTAGCTTGACAGATGTAATTTTTCATCTTTGTAGATTTCAATACATTTTCTAAGTTAAAAAAAAATGACTAAGAATATTTATGAAAACAACCATTAAAAGAGAATCTATAATTAAAAAGTCATTAATTGAGACCATTTCCAATATATGTAAGCCTAGTAATTAAATTTTTAAATGTGTAAAGTACATCCCACATTTTATGTCAAAACAAGAGAATATTTTTTATTAATCAAATACATAATTGGGAAACTTCTCATAAATATATTTTTAATTATAACCATCCATAATGATAATTTTAAATTAAAAATTATAATATATTTTTTCACAATTTTAATTAAAATAAATCAATTTAAACCATTTTGATAGAATAACTTGAAAACTAAACTATTATCTTATAAATGGATACAATATCATTTAAACACTTTAAAATAGAATATTTTATACAACCTTAAATATTAATATGGAAAATAATTAAATGCTATGTGATGTAATTCAAACTCATTCGATTAGAAAGTTGAAAAATATTCCATAGTTGTTATACCTATATTCACGGGAAAGAGATAAGATAGTCCAGCGTTTTATCAAACATTCTGATATAGTAATATTTTATTATTAATTAATATATTTACACAATTTTTATAGAAGTGTATGCTTAATTCGTGTAGTTTTATTTTAATTTTAGATTTATTATGAGTGAGAGATATCAAATTTTTTGAGATGTAAATTTTTTTAAAATATAAAAATTGAAGAATTATTTACATTTTGAAATATTTAAAGTCTATAAACTCATCATAACTTATCATAAGATAGATCTAAGTTGATTATATATATATATATATATATATATATATATATA
>JZKD02S1124269.1:35424-48377 GCA_000966675.3 Picea glauca | reverse complement strand
TGAGGCATTATCTTCATCTTCATTCAGGATAGCATTAATGAAAGAATTGATGAAACCGACAACCAATAGGTGTTCTACAAAAATACCATTAGGGTCAAATCCTTTTACTTTTTCAGCATATTTCAAATTGAGGCTATGGAAGTGGCCTGTGAATTTTTCAATCTTGTTCATACTCCTGAATATGAAATCCCCAACTTTCCAAGGCAGAGGCATGAATTGTTTTTTTCTCTTTTCATGGAAAAAATTCAACCAGTAGGTGTACTACCTTGCTATCTCAACAACAAACATTGTATCATATATGTGACATGGAAGGAAGGAAGGATTTTATTTGGATCCAAAAATACTTATAAAATTATAGTTCTTCATTTGTTCCAGTGTCCCTTTCTTATCCAGGAACTTGCTCACCTGGTCAGGCATCCAGGGAAAATCATTTACAAATATCAACCCTTTAAAAATTGAGACAAAATCATTAAAGAATTCATAAAAATGTTGGGAGGCCTTGTGTCTCCATAATGTCTGGTACTAGAACGTTACTGGGTCAAATTCATAGCTTACCTTCTTACACATAGATAATTTGGGGAATGTACAGTAATGCGCTATCATGAAAATTAAATAAGATGACATAAATAATTTCTTCTGCCTTTTGTATTACGATAATTGGGAAGAGATTTCAATGGAAATCAACTTGCCCCAATCAAAGATGGCTTGTTCCTTCACTGTAAAATATAAAATATACAGAATAATCCGAGAGATGCTGGTTGTACTTTCTTGTCCCGTTATCCTTGTGAAGAGCCATGCAATTTCCCGGAAATGGTTTTTGAATGCACTAACCTGTAATCTGGTGATGTCCTTGGGGACGACCATTGGGTCCTCTAAGAATTCCAGTAAAAGGTCCAATCCATTATCATGCTTCTTTAAGAACTCCCTGCAATCCTTTCCCTTGAAAGTAAGCGTTGGCTTGGGAAGTCTTAACATATTTCGAAATACTTGAGGCGAAAAGGGAGACTCGGGAATGGTCTCGCAACTGGATAATATGCTGGTTCAGAATATAATTCTCGACACACCAAGTGACCGGATATTTACAGTGAAAAACTTCATGGAAACAATCTTCTCGTGCAATTCTAGTCGTCCATATAACTTCCTTCTGTGCATAAGGGGATGAGTAGTAGTAATAAGCTCTGGACCACTGAAAACTCTGGTCCTCACACCCAAAAATATTCAACATATATCCATAGAAATGTTGTCGAGTTACAACCATAAGGTGATGAGAATGTTCCTTTTCTCCTGATAGTATTTAAAATGAATGCTGGAGGATGATAATATAATCTCCCGTAAATCTTGGTTTAATGCATTTTAATGGGAGATGTCCTTGACCTTTTCGCTTATTAATGCCAATATTTTTGAACCCGTGTGGTGAGTTATCAGTAATAAAAGAACAATTAATGTGCATTAGGAAGGGTGCGATGGTGGCGGGGATGGACGAGATCGATAAATGCTTTGAAACTTTTGTGAACCCGAGAGTCCGTGAACCCACGAATCTGTGACAATAGGAGGTGAATAATCGACTAAGTATGGAAATGCGGGGTGGTTAGATGGGATCAGGCAGACTCATCGTAGGTAGAGTGAAGCTTGCGAATTCAAGGATTTTGGGGTCAAATTGTAGATCACAAAGGTTTTGGGTGAAATATGTATATCACGGAACACGAGGCATGAGAGTTTGATAGCGCCAACCCGAGAACTCGTGTTCATAAAATTGGCTAAGTATGGAAAGGAATGGAGGTCGGTCGAACTTGTGATGTGAGAATATAGATGGAGATGAGGATCTGTCAGCTCGCCAACATGGGAACCCGTGATCATATAAATGCAACTAAGTATAGAACCATAAAGGGATAATAGAGGGGAAGACGAAAAAAGAAAAATGAGTGAGTATAGAAGAGGGAAAAAAAAGGGAGAAAAGAACTTTATCCCTCACACAAAAACACTTAGTATGATAATTATCAAGCGATAGAAACACATTAACTATGGGAAAAACATTCTCAGCTATGGAATATAGTTGGAGCTCGACAAACTGAGGTTCAAGTTTAAAGAGAATTTGTTTATATTTATTTCAATATTATTCATATTATTTTATTTTAATATTATTTTTGTGGCCCAAATGTAAACCATGATCCAATTTGAAGGGTGTTTTCAGCTCGTAAACTTTGCTCAAACCCATAAGCAATAGACAAAATATATGACTTAACATTTTTATATGCAAGAATATTTTGAAATATGACAAGCTGTAATATATGCACAATATTAAAGAGGGACATGACATCAAAACATTTGTAGATAACAATGGGCTAGCATAATGTTGCATTCTTACTGTGATAATGCCTAAAAAAAACTAAATAACCAACAATTTTTGCCAATTCAATATCCACACATTTTTTTTTTCTAGATCCCATAATATTCACCTCTGCCAATTCAATAATAGGGAGGTTGATTTTTTAGATCGATTATCGGTCAGTTCAGGCGACTGGGGTGCACCTGGGGTACCTGCAAGAAAATATAATGCTTTGATGAATATTTGTTTGTATTGCAACTTGTGACAGTAATTGTATCCCGTAAATCTTGGTTTAATGCGTTTTAATGGAATATGTGCTCGAGTTTTTCGTTTATTAATGCCAATATTTTTGAACCTGTGTGGTGAGTTGTCAATAGTAAAATCATAACTAATGTGCATTGGGAAGGGTGTGAGGTGGTAGGGATAGACACGAGCGAAAAATGATTTGAAACTTTTGTGAACCTGGGAGTCTGTGAACCCGTGAATCTATGACAACAGGAGGTGAATAATCGACTAAGTATGGAAAGGCAGGGTGATCAGAGGGACTCATCGTATATAGAGTGAGTCTTCAAGGAGTCTGGGGTCGAATTGTAGATCATAGAAGTTTTGGGTAATATGTATATCATGGAACACGGGGCATGAGAGTTCGATAACACCAACCTGGGAACCCGCAGTCATAAAATTGTCTAAGTATGGAAATGAACAATGGTCAATTGGAATCGTGATGTGAGGATATAGATGAATATGAGGATTTATCAGTCCGCCACCCTGGGAACCGACGATCATAGAAATGTGACTAAGTATAGAACTAGAAAGGGATAATAGAGGGAAAGACGAAAAATAAAAAACAGGTAAGTATAGAAGAGGGAAAATAAAGGGAGAAAATAACTTTATCCCTCACACAACAACACTTAGTCTGATAATTATCAAGCAATAGAAACATATTAACTATGGGAAAAACATTCTTAGCTATGAAATATACTTGGAGATTGACAAACTGTGGTTCAAGTTTAAATAGATTTTGTTTATTTATTTCAATATTATTCATATTATTTTATTTTAATATTATTTTTGTGGACTAAATGTAAACCACGTTCCAATTTGAAGGGTGTCTTCGACTCACAAAATCTGCTCAAATCCATAAGCAATAGACAAAATATATGACTTAACATTTGTATATGCAAGCATATTCTGAAATATGATAAACTGTAATATATGCACAATATTAAATAGGGACATGACGTCAACACCTTTGTAGATAAAAGTGGGCTAGCACAATGTTGCATCCTTAGTGTGATAATGCTTTAAAAAAATAAAAATAACCAACAATTTTTTCAATCTCAAGATCCACACACAAAAAAACTCAAATCTCATAATATTCACCTCTGCCAATTTGATAATAGGGAGGTTGATTTGGTAGATCGAACTATTGGTCAGTTCAGGTGATTGGGGTGTACGTGGGGTACCTATGAGAAAATCTAATGCTTTGATGAATATTTGTTTGTATTGCAACCTGTGACAGTAATTATGTCCTGATAGTATTTAAAATGAATGCTAGAGGATGATAATATAATCTCTCATAAATATTGGTTTAATGCGTTTTAATGGGAGATGTCCTCGAGCTTTTCGCTTATTAATGCAAATATTTTTGAACCCGTGTGGTGATTTTTCACTAGTAAAATCATAATTAATGTGCATTGGGAAGGGTGCGAAGGTGGCGGGGATGGATGAGAAAGAAAAATGCTTTGAAACATTTTTCAACCCATGATGTAGTACGCGCTCGCAAGCATGTTCACTCACAAGATCTTTCCTTCTTTCACAGCCCAAAGAACTCCGACGTTCTTCTATTTCCCTATCGGGAAATTTGCACCCACAACAATCCTCGTGGGATCCCCCCTCTTTACTATCGGGAGATCGAAATTCGCGGCTTCGCGAATCCTGTGGTCGAGCGCTATACTCTCGAATCCTCGAATGCCGATACAATCAACGCTGACCCTTTCCTATCGGGGTTTTCTCTATTGCGATTTCGCCACTCGCGATGTCAAACAACTCACTTTACGGACTCCCGAACCCCGATATGCCAATTACTCGACACACGCATGAGTTTACTTTTCAGCACCCCGTCACCTTGATCGGGATTTCGGACTTCGCGGGATCACGAATCCTGGTGTCAATGTTTCGGGACTTCTCGCTACGAAACCTCGAAATGGTGTGCCACCTGTCCACATCACCGACTTGTGTGGCCCCACACTGTTTACTTAGCCATCGGGATATAGAGTTTCACGATTTCGTGATTTCCTTTGCAATATTACGGAGTTTCAATCCACGAAACCTCAATGTGCGAAATCCACGCGTAAATCCAACAGTCCTTGTGGCTCGAATCTACGGTTCTACCCCTCCTGAGCTTTGAACCCTTCGATGCTTCCACGGTAACTTTCCTACTCCTCTTGTGAGATCTAACGACTCACGGGATGTTGCGAATCCTCCTCGGAGAATACCAACCCTCCGTTCCTCCTGATGGGATCTGCAAAATGACTAAGTGCTCCTCTGCGGAACTCGTCCACTTGCGCATAAACTTGCAACCCCTGTTTAAACACTTCACGACACAAGCTCCCTGTGCTTCCCTTGGCGATTAATCGAAGGTTCTATACCTCCTGATCTTTTCCACGGCTCTGCGTCCTCTCAGAAACTCTCTTGCTCGCACTCCTTGCGACAACCTCCAGACACTTTCAAGTGATGAACTCCTTTCGAATCTGTGCACACCTGCAGCAACAGTCCTTCAACTCTTGCTCAAGTTCACAACCCTGAACTTCACTCGGCCTGTGCACTCCTTGCACGACTCTTGGGCCCAACTGCACTTGTGGGTGAATGAGAACAAAAGCTAAACTACCTGAGCCTTTTGTCAATGCACTTCTTGCTGACACTTCAACTGCACTCCTTGCAGGAACCTTTGGCTCAGATAGATAAATAATTGAAACTCATTCTTTCTTCCTCTCAGACTTCAAACTCAAACATGAAATCATATACACAACATATAAAGCAAATGTATAACAGGAAGCAAACATTCATGAGCATAACATCAATACACAGAGAACAAACACAAAACCATGAATTTGAACCAATCCTTTCTATTAATTCAAATGTTTGTACATGGGTGTTCTTACACAACCCTCTGTATGCTCTTGCTCTTCTCAGCAATGCTCTCCTCCATCTAATGATACAATACACAAATGAGGGTGTCTATATCCCATTTCCCTCTTGCGCTCTCAAACTGTCTAATCTAGAATTAAATTCTATCTACCTACATTAACTACTTTAAATGCCTTCTACCTACTAAGGACGAGAGTGAGTTTCTCAAGGTCTTCTTACATTATACAAGTGCGCTTCATCTTAATGGCTTCATTTAAGATTGTGCAACAATTTCAAGGTGATTTTCAAAATTTGTGCCGGCTTGTCCAGCTGTCCTTTGCTTCCGCGCTGGCTCGCTTGATGTGAGAGATTCTCCTGTATCATACTCCCTCGCTTGAAAAATTTCATGGGATCCTGTCCATGAGCTCCTACACAATTCGTCCATGCTTTTGTATCTCTGTTTCACTCTCCCAGCTGGCATCTTCAACTGGATGGTTTTTCCATTTGACCAGATACTCAAAGTATTGCTTTCGCCTGGTCCTCCTGCTTACTCTCTTATCCATTATGCATTCCATCTATGGTTTATCTACAACTGGCATCTGCTTCGTCCACTGGATCACTGGCTGCTCATCTCCAGTCTCTGTTTCCTCAATTTTATATGGGTACAAATAAGAGATATTGAATATCAGAGAAATTTCGATCCCATCGGGTAATTCAATCTCATAAGCATTCGCCCCAAATTTTCTCAAGACCCTACATGGTCCAATTTTCTTCATCTTCAGCTTATCATACGTTCCTCTCGGGAACATTTCTTTTCTTAAATGTGCCAGAATCAAGTCACCAACCTCAAATTGAAGTTGTCTTCTATGCTGATCTGCTCTACGCTTGTATTCTTGGCTTGAATTATGGAATCGCTCCTTCACCTGGCTGTGAAGTTCCTTCATTGCCTCTGCGAATTCTTCTGCACTAGCTCTCCTAGTCGCAGTCTGTTCTGAATCCCTTAATTCAGAAATTCCCCTCTGTTGTATGTCATAGACAACCTGAAATGGACTTTTCCATTTGCTCCTATTCATCGAGTCATTATACGCAAACTCTGCCTATGGTAATATGTTGTCCGACTGGTTGTGGTGTTCTGTCACCAAGCTCCTCAGCAAGTCTCCCAAACTTCTGTTGACCACTTCCGTCTGTACATCCATCTGAGGATGATAAGCTGAACTAAATGCCAAGTTAGTTCCCATATTCTTCCATAAGGTCCTCCAAAAATTCCCTATGAATTTCGTATCTTGATCCGAAACTATACTCCTTGGCAACCCATGAAGTCGAATGACCTCTTTGAAAAACAGGTTCTCAATGTGAGTTGCGTCACTGGTTTTCTGACATGGAATGAAGTGTGCCATTTTGGAAAATCTATCCACTACCACAAAGATTGAATCAACACCTCTTTGTGTCCTTGGCAACCCCAATACAAAATCCATGCTAATTGCATCCCACGACCTCTCTGGTATTGGCAATGGTTGATAAAATCCTGCATTCTGCTTCCTTCCCTTCGAATGTTGGAAAATTTTGCATCTGTCTACGAATCTCTTGATATCTGCTCGCATTCCCGGCCAAAAATATGACTCGTTCAACTTCGCAACGTCTTGTCATGGCCAAAGTGTCCTGCCAAACCTCCACTGTGTTTCTCCTTCAACAAATTCTCCCTCATGGAGCATTTCAGAATACACAGCTGATTGCCCCTAAACAGTAATCCTTCCTAGATCATGTATTCTATCCATGGGCTTCTGTCTCTGAGAATTGGATTCTCAGCTGCTTCATACGCCTCTTTGAAATCCTAATCATCAGCGTACATGTCCCTGAGATCATCAAAACCCAACATTTTGACTTTGAACTCCTGCAACAACAAACACTTCCTGCTCAAAGCATCAACAACTTTGTTAGCAGTACCAGAAATATGTTTGATCACAAAAGTGAAATTCTGCATATACTCAACCCATTTGACATGTTTCTGATTCAAATTTTCCTGTTGAGTCACAAACTGCAATGCATTATTATCACTGTATAAGACAAATCTTTCAGGATCAAGTAATGCCTCCATTTCTTCAATTCCTGGATGATAGCATAAAACTCCTTATCATAAGTGGAGTACTTCAATTTCTCTTCTTTCAGCTTCTTGCTGAAGTATGCTATTGGCCTGTCATCTTGACTCAAGACTGCCCCAATTGCAAATCCGCTTGCATCACATTTCACATGAAATGTCTTCTGGAAATCCGGCAACAACAAAACTGGTTGTTCCATAATATTCCTCTTCAACAGATTGAAACTCTTTTCAGCCTCTTCAGTCTAGTGAAAAGACTTGTGTCTTTTCTTCACTGTATCCATCATCGCTGCACTAATTCCACTGAAATTTCTAATGAATTTTCGATAGAAACTAGCCAATCCGTGAAAAATTCTCACCTCAAAGATATTCTTCAGTGATGGCCAATTCTTGATCACTTCCACCTTATCTGGATCCATCCTCAACTCATTTGCAGAAATAACAAACCCCAAGTAAATGAGCTCTGTCTTCATGAATGAGGATTTCTTCATGTTTATCAACAACTTCTCCTGCTATAGTTTCTACATCACTGTAGCCAAATGCTTCAGATGCTCTGCCACTGTTTTACTGAAAACCAATATGTCATCCAAATACACAATGACAAATTTTCCAATGAACTCCCTCAGGACTTCGTTCATCAACCTCATGAAGGTACTTGGCGCATTTGTTAAGCCAAACGGCATAACAAGCCATTCATTCAACCCTTCATTTGTTTTGAATGTTGTCTTCCATTCATCACCTTCTCTCATGCGAATCTGGTGATAACCACTTTTCAAATCAATCTTTGAAAAATACTTTGCTCCACTCAAGCAATCCATCAGATCATCCATCCTCGACAATGGAAACCTGTACATGATGGTTATCTTGTTAATCATGCTTGAATCAATACACATCCTCCAGCCTCCGTCTTTCTTCGGACTGAGTATTGTTGGAACAACACATGGACTCAAGATTTCCCTGACTAATCCTTTGTCCAATAGCTCCTGGACTTGCCTCTTAACCTCTTCATGCTCTTGCAACGTCAATCTATACGCGACTTTGTTTGGCAAACTGGATCCTGGTATGAGATCAATATGATGACTCACACTTCTGATCTGTGGTAACGAATGAGGTAATTCGTCCACTATTATATCAACGAACTCTTCCAGTAGTTCCTGAACTTCCTCTGGTAAATCATCCACCCTTGTGCTAGTCAGTACAATCCTCGACTTTCTGACCACAATGAACTGTGGATCCTCCTTATTCTTAACCTCGGTAAGGATTTCCTTCCCACTCATGAGAAGTACAGTGTTTCTTACTTCCGGCGTCACCTCCTTATCCTTGATTGGAAGCAACATGTGTGTCCTCCAATTCTTCTCTAGGGTGTATGTGTTCATTCTCCCATCATGAATCACATTCCTGTCATATTTCCATGGTCTACCCAACAATAGATGACAAACATCCATAGGAATGACATCACATAAGATCTTATCATTATATCCTCCTATCTTAAATTCAACTAAACATTGTTTAGTGATAGTTACCTGGTGTCCTTTCTGTAGCCACGAAACTCTGTATGGGCTTGGATGATCAATCGTCTCCAGCTCCAACTTCTCTACCATCTCTGTAGAAACGAGATTATCCATGCTACCACTATCTACGATGACCTTGCATACCCTGTCCTTGGTCTTGAAAGTAGTCCTGAAAAGTCTGGTCCTTTGGACTGAACTTTCCACCTCTTTCTCTGGTGTCAAAAGGACTTTTCGCATCATCAATGATCTTCCACATTTAGCGTCTTCTGCCTCAACATCCCGCCTCTGTGCCTTAGCGATGTGATCTTCTCCAATGTCCTTCTTTTTATCTAGACACTCGTAATACTTGTGCCCATCCTTTCCACATGTGAAGCATGTGATTACTCCACCTCTTCCTCTTCCTCTGCCTCTAGTACTAGGAAAAGTGTTGTTGTCAGCATAATCTCCTCTCTTCTCAGTATGCTTCCCTCTCTGTTCAACATATGGTCCTTGCTGTGAGGTTCCACCCCTATCTATTCATTTGCATTTAAGCTCAGACCTGAACTTCCAATCCTCCTTGGGCTTCTGATATTTTTCCTGGGAAACTTCTTTGCCTCTGGGCTGACTTCTACCTCGACCCCTTTGACTCTACTTTCGGCTCATCTTCTCTTCTGCTTTCAGAGCCATCTGATAAGAATCTTCCACCGTTCGGATGGTTACCATGATCATCTCATCCTGGATATCATATCTCAGGCCATTCATATATCTAGCAACCTTTTCATTATCTCTCTCCCGATGACCTACCCTGATGTTCAGTTTATAGAATTCCTTAGTGTATTCTTTCACTATCATCGGCTTCTGTCTCAGGTTCTGCATCCTCCTGAACAGAGTAATTTGATAATCCCTGGGGATGAATTTCTCCTTCATCTTTGCGATTATCCTGTCCCAGCTTTTGATCTTCTGCTTGCCCTTGCAGCGTCTGTCAGCTTGTAGTTCATCCCACCACAATGCTGCATGTCCCTTCAATCTTGTGACAACATGCTTGACTTTCTTGTCTTCTTCGACATCTTCATAGTCGAAGTATGTGTCAAAAGATCTAATCCAGTCTAGAAGCTCCTCTGCATCCAAGTTTCCCTCGTAAACTAGAATGTCCATCTTTGCTCTTGCACCCATTCTGGCAATAGCTTTGATCAAACGTTCGTTTTATGCATCTTCAACTGCAACTTCTTCTTCACATTCAGCTTCAACTTCACTCTTGGAATCACTCAAATCCCCCGCACTGACTGTGCATCTTTGTGTTGTCTCCATGTCCTCGAGTCTAGCTCGTAGATCACGCATTTGTCTCTCCATAACTGGATCTGTCATCTACTTGCCTCTTCTTTGCGGCATTTCCCTATCCTCTGGTGGATCGGGTGTCTGCATGTCCCTTCTCCTGGGCGGCAAAGTGAATTCTCTTCTCTGCTACAAAAAGAAAAGAACCTTTCTGTGCTCTGATACCAAACTGACGCAGTATGCACTCACAAGCACGTCCACTCACATGATCTTTCCTTCTTTCACAGCCCGAAGAACTCTGACATTCTTCTATTTCCCTATCGAGAAATATGCACCTACAACAATCCTCGTGGGATCCCCCCTCTTTACTATCGGGAGATCGAAATTCGCGGCTGCGCGAATCCTGTGGTTGAGCGTTGTACTCTCGAATCCTCAAATGCCGATACAGTCAACGCTGACCCTTTCCTATTGGGGTTTTCTCTATTACGATTTTTCCACTCGCGATGTTAAACAACTCACTTTATCGACTCCCGAACCCCGATATACCGATTACCCGACACACACGTGAGTTGACTTTTCAGCACCTTGTCACCTCGATCGAGATTTTGGACTTCACGGGATTGCGAATCCTAATGTCAATGTTTCGGGACTTCTCGCTGTGAAACCCCGAAATGGTGTGCCACCTGTCCATGTCACTGACTTCTGTGGCCCCACACTGTTTACTTATCCGTCGGGATATCGCGTTTCATGATTTCGTGATTCCCTTTGCAATATTACAGAGTTTCAATCCACGAAACCCCGATGTGCGAAATCCACGCGTAAATCCAATGGTCCTTGTGGCTCGGATCTACGGTTCTGCCCCTCCTGAGATTTGAACCCTTCGACGCTTCCACAGTAACTTTCCTGCTCCTCTTGTGAGATCTAACGGCTCACGGGATGTCGCGAATCCTCCTCGAAGAATATCGACCCTCCGTTCCTCCTGATGGGATCTGCAAAATGACTAAGTGCTCCTCTGCGGAACTCGTCCACCTGCGCGTAAACTTGCAGCCGCTGTTTAAGCACTTCACGACGCAAGCTCCCTGTGCTTCCCTTGGCGATTACTTGAAGGTTCTATACCTCCTGAGCTTTTCCACAACTCTGCGTCCTCTCAGAAACTCTCTTGCTTGCACTCCTTGCGGCAACCTCCAGGCACTTTCAAGTGCTGAACTCCTTTCGACTCTGCGCACACCCGCAACAGTAGTCCTTCAACTCTTGCTCAGGTTCGTAACCCTGAACTTCACTCGGCCTGCGCACTCCTTGCATGGCTCTTGTGCCCAACTGCACTTTTGGGTGAATGAGAACAAAAGCTAAACTAACTGAGCCTTCTGTCAACGCACTCCTTGCTGACACTTCAACTGCACTCCTTGTAGGAACCTTTGGCTCAGATAGAGAAACAATTGAAACTCATTCTTTCTTCCTCTCAGACTTCAAACTCAAACATGAAATCATATACACAACATATAAAGCAAATGTATAACATGAAGCAAACATTCATGAGCATAACATCAATACACAGAGAACAAACACAAAACCGTGAATTTGAACCAATCCTTTCTATTAATTCAAATGTCTGTACATGGGTGTTCTTACACAACTCTTTGTATTCTCTTTCTCTTCTCATCAATGCTCTCCTCCATCTAATGATACAATACACAAATGAGGGTGTCTATATCCCGTTTCCCTCTTGCGCTCTCAAATTGTCTAATCTAGAATTAAATTCTATCTACCTACATTAACTACTTTAAATGCCTTCTACCTACTAAGGACAAGAGCTAGTTTCTCAAGGTCCGCTTACATTATACAAGTGCGCTTCATCTTAATGGCTTCATTTAAGATTGCACAACAATTTCAAGGTGATTTTCAAAATTTGTGATGGCTTGTGCAACTATCCTATGCTTTCGCGCTGGCTCGCTTGATGTGGGAGATGCTCTTGCATCAACCCAGGAGTCTGTGAACCTGCAAATCTGTGACAAAAGGTGGTGAATAATAGACTAAGTATGGAAACATGGGGCTGTTAGATGGAATCATCATAGGTAGATTGAGGCTTGCAAGTTCGAGGATTCTGGGGTCGAATTGTAGATCACATAAGTTTTGGATGCAAGATGTATATCACGGAATAGAGGGCATGAGAGTTCAATAGAGCCAACCCAAGAACCCGTGATCATAAAATTGGCTAAGTATGGAAAGTAACGACGGTCGATCGGACTCGTGATGTGAGGATATAGATGGAAATGAGGATCTATCAGTCCACCACCCCGGGAACCCGTGATCATAGAAATGCGACTAAGTATAGAACCAAAAAGGGATAATAGAACGGATGAAGAAAAAGGAAAAACAGGTAAGCATAGAAGAGGGAAAAGAAAGCAAGAAAAGAATTATATCCCTCACACAACAACACGTAGTCTGATAATTATCAAGCGATAGAAACAGATTAACTATGAGAAAAACATTCTCATCTTTGAAATATACTTGGAGCTCAACAAACTCTGGTTAAATTTTAAAGATATTTTGTTTATATTTATTTCAATATTATTCATATTATTTTATTTTAATAGTATTTTTGTGGCGCAAATATAATCCATGTTCCAATTTGAAGGGTGTT
>JZKD02S1124269.1:0-13031 GCA_000966675.3 Picea glauca | reverse complement strand
CCAAATACACAGGTAGCAATAAAGTGCTATGAAGATTAGACTGTCTTAAGGTAAATAAAAATGAATAGTTCAGACAATCATAAATAGAGTCCAGAAATGAAAACAAATAACTCAGATAATCCCAAACGAAGTTCTGGAATAGGTCATTCCTTCAATTCTGGACGAATGTTCTATCGTTTTATATAGGAGTTGGAGTATACATACATATAATTGTTATAGGATGAATACATAGTACGAAGTCAAGTGATGAGTTATATATAGTTGATTGTATCATTTTCAGAACCCTTAAATGCCTATTGTGTGCATTTCACCAGATATTATTGAATTAAATGAAACAAATAATTATGTTGGCCACAACGAAGTTTCTGAAAAACATAATAATACAGGAGCAAATTAAAATTGAAAGACATGCTTTCTAGAATCATATAAGTTGATATTCTATTTCCCTTTTAAACAATTCAGGTATAATAGATAACCAACGTATCGACAAGCCTCAAGCTAAATCATTAAAAACTCAGGGTTTCATTACAAGTATGTAGGAGAAAAATCCCGTGGCTCAAACATTAAGTTTATTACACATTCCAAATCAAAACTAGAAATCAAAGGGGTGCCCAACCTTATGCAAGTATTGAATTATAGTCTTCCCACAGTGAATATCTTTACAACTTTGGACTCAATTGCTAATAGGAATTGAGATGGAACTGTACACAACACAATAATCTAGGTTGGAACCAAGAAGCTACATTGTTAGAACCTGGAATGATAACTCCTGAGAATTATGAAAAAGGAACTCTCATACCTTTTGTATGAGAGGATGCCCAGAATCTGAAGTTTTGTATGCTCCAACCCTGTAAGGGGATCAAGAAACTTCAATTAGTAATTATCAAGGAATGATAGAGTTTTCTTATATGAAATACACAATTAAATTTCTGAAGATAAATTGATTATAAAGAAACAAACACATAAAGGTTTTGGATTGCACTTAACTTGGGGCCATAGTACAGGTCATCTTGCCTCTGCGCAGTCGACAAATTCGTACATGGACTGGAAGGGAGAAGTGGGATGAAATCAATCTGATGAATACCCTCGCAAAAACCAGGGGTCCCATCATTAGGTTGCGATAAACAGTCCTTTAACTTAAATACCAGAAGGAAATCAAAAGAAACTTATGAGAATTAAAATGATCAACAAAGTACAGAACAAAATGTATTCTATAATTTTATACAGTTATAATTCATCAATAAATCCATGAGACTTCACTCCTGCCATAGTAATAATTTACAAAGTCAAACTACAAGGGTCACATGGTAGATGTAGACCGAATGCACAAATCATGTCAGGGTAGCATTTCAAATATT
This sequence comes from Picea glauca, assembly GCA_000966675.3. NCBI lineage: Eukaryota > Viridiplantae > Streptophyta > Pinopsida > Pinales > Pinaceae > Picea > Picea glauca. The sequence goes on along the minus strand of JZKD02S1124269.1, from coordinate 11,673 downwards.
TATTATGGAAAATAATGATTTTCCTAATCTATAATAAATACTATGACGAATACATTTTATCGAATTCTAGAACATAAATCGAATATCAGTGCCGAAGAGAATGCAATTCTTGGATATTTAACACAAATTTAACACTCATGTCGAATACCAAATTTTGAATGGTAGATTAAACATACTTATAACGATATGATTTAAATGGAATATGTAAACCTAAATATTATTCACAGATTCAAATAATAGCATGCTATAGGGTGCTNATTGAATTAAATGAAACAAATAATTATGTTGGCCACAACGAAGTTTCTGAAAAACATAATAATACAGGAGCAAATTAAAATTGAAAGACATGCTTTCTAGAATCATATAAGTTGATATTCTATTTCCCTTTTAAACAATTCAGGTATAATAGATAACCAACGTATCGACAAGCCTCAAGCTAAATCATTAAAAACTCAGGGTTTCATTACAAGTATGTAGGAGAAAAATCCCGTGGCTCAAACATTAAGTTTATTACACATTCCAAATCAAAACTAGAAATCAAAGGGGTGCCCAAACTTATGCAAGTATTGATTTATAGTCTTCCCACAGTGAATATCTTTACAACTTTGGACTCAATTGCTAATAGGAATTGAGATGGAATTGTACACAACACGATAATCTAGGTTGGAACCAAGAAGCTACATTGTTAGAACCTGGAATGATAACTCATGAGAATTATGAAAAAGGAACTCTCATACCTTTTGTATGAGAGGACGCCCATAATATGAAGTTTTGGATGCTCCAACCCTGTAAGGGGATCAAGAAACCTCAATTAGTAATTATCAAGGAATGATAGAGTTTTCTTATATGAAATACAAAATTAAATTTCTGAAGATAAATTGATTATAAAGAAACAAACACATAATGGTTTTGGATTGCACTTAACTTGGGGCCATAGTACAGGTCGTCTTGCCTCTGCACAGTCGACAAATTCGTACATGGACTGGAAGGGAGAAGTGGGATGAAATCAATCTGATGAATACCCTCACAAAAACCAGGGGTCCCATCATTAGGTTGCAATAAATAGTCCTTTAACTTAAATACCAGAAGGAAATCAAAAGAAACTTATGAGAATTAAAATGATCAACAAAGTACAGAACAAAATGTATTCTATAATTTTATACAGTTATAATTCATCAATAAATCTATGAGACTTCACTCCTGCCATAGTAATAATTTGCAAAGTCAAACTACAAGGGTCACATGGTAGATGTAGACCGAATGCACGAATCAAGTCAGGGTAGCATTTCAAATATTTATTACCGAAAATAATGCTTTTCCTAATCTATAATAAATACTATGCCGAATACATTTTATCGAATTCTAGAACATAAATCGAATATCGGTGCCTATAAGAATGCAATTCTTGGAGATTTAACACAAAGTTAATACTCATGCCGAATACCAAATTTTGAATGGTAGATTAAACATACTTATAACGATATGATTTAAATGGAATATGTAAACCTAAATATTATTCACAGATTCAAATAATAGCATGCTATAGGGTGCTTTCTAACATATTGTTGATACACAGAACTTCCACTTGATATATATTTATATACAGACTTACACCGAATGGAAATATAATAATCTTTAAAAGGACAATTATGATCATAAGAGCCAACTAAGGGCTTGATACGACCTAGAGAAGGGTGGGTTACCAATTAAAAACATAATATATTATGCATTACGTAGTATGGGTTTCAACTCCTAGACTAGCAGAGGCTCAACACCAAATAATAGTGCATAACAGTAGGGGAACTGTAAAGAATGTACGGGATAACGAAACCCTAAAAAAAAAAACACATACAAAACAATGCCTCTACAAATTCGTTTGAAATAGAAACAAGAAGATGGGATGCCGATCCTTTCAAGAAAATTGAGGGTAAACAACCAGAAGTAGCCAAGGAACTAAGGAACAAAATAATGATAACAGGAAAGAACGCTTCACTGAAAGTCATAAAAAAGAGTTTGCAATATAGAGTATTATTTCCACTGTAATGAAAATCCTGAAGGTTTCATCCAACCAACATAGGAGGTATGATGACTAACCAGGACAATCAAGTAGACTTGAAGGGTCCCACCAGGAAGGAATCCTCCAGGTCGTCGACCTCCCTCACTATGAAAGAAACAAAGAGCTAATTTAGAAATCTTCCCAAATGACAAAAGAATCTCATCTATCCCTAATGAATCCCTACTTCACAGAGTAAATGCTGATGGTACGAAGGCTGGATTTGGCCATGTGACAAGGAAAAGAGGGCACAATCATATTGGACGTGGGGATAAGTGATAACCCTCGAGCTTCACACTCACAAGGTCTCCATTAAAGGTCGATTCAGAGGTTTAATTCATGTATGACAAAACCTTCCTTTCACATTAGGAGGTGCGAAGTAAAGGATGGTCCCTTCATGATACAATAAACGAGACCATCGAACTCTAGCTAATTATCATTCAATTTAGACATCGCCTAGTTAGGATAGGGTTAAATGAATTGTTAGGGTTACACTTATATCAAACCTTCATGCTAATATCAACCAAGAGATCCATACACGACTAGTAATCACAAGTGAATTGTTCGAGGTATTAGGTCATGTGAAGTAATGTCAAATACCTTATGTTAAATTGAAATATTTTCCACTAAGAATGTATACTCCTGACCACATTATATTGTACATGGTATGTGAGTTTTATTTCGAAATACAAATGAGAATTGTCCTTGCGCACAAGCGTAGGAGCTCATATTTAGGGAAGAGTATAGGACTATGAGTATTAAGTCCAATGTAATATATACATATATGTATAAGTATTAGAATAGCGTTAGGTATGAAGGGTTTAAAGGGATGGATATTCTAACATAGAGATTATTCGTCTAGGAGTTCTGTGCAAGAAGAGTTAAGTTAGAGTAGAAAGTTTTGTGATGTGATTGTTCATTGTTCAATAGCCAGAACATAAGTATCTCGTAGAGATTAAACAATTATCTATGATGATAAATACCTACTTCTATTAACTACAAGTCTCCTAGAACAAATTGAATATTAAAGTCCCTCATAATTTGTTTTTTTATGTCGGTAAATTTGGGGTACATTACATATGGTATCACAACAAAGGTTACAACACTTGGACCTTTAGAAGGGAAAAATATTTACTTAGCATATATTTTCATGCTTAGGTAAAACTAACGAAACAATTTATGTTACAAACAAAAAACACTTTATTATGTATTAATCATGGCAGCCCAGGATGAAGCATAAATCAAACTTGAAGAGAATCCTGAACAAATGCCTCCTGAAGATCAGAGGCAAAACAGTGACGAAAGTTCACCTACCGAAGTTCTAGAAACTATGAGAAATCTCATTGTTGAGTTGCAAGTTTTCAAAGTAGACAATGAGAAACTGAAAAAAGCACGGCAAGAACAACATGAAATAAATGAAACCCTGATGTGAAGTATAGTGACAAAGAAAATCCCAAAGGACGATAACCCAGAAGAAGATGTCAGTAAAAGGGCCCCCAATAATTCTGGTCCTGAAGCAAAAAAAGGGGACAACTCATCTGAAGGTACACCTTCAGCTGAAGATAAAAAAAAAACAAGAAGAAAGAGGAAACATGTAGATCACCTTGAAGGAGAGTTTAAGAAAATAAAACCATGTACCTTTGACGGTGAATCCAGAACATGGGAGGAAGTTGAAGCATGGTTATTAGACATCAAGAAGTATTTTCAGATATACAACTATTCCAACAATATGAAGGTCAGAATGGCCATCTATAATTTGAAAGGGAAAGCCAACATATGGTGGAAAGACATGAAGTTGGCCAAGGGTCTAAAGGAAAAACAAATGGAATGGTCGGATTTTAAGAAATACTTTAAGAAATAGTACCTATCTGAAAGTTACTATGAAAGAAAAACCAAAGAATTTTACGAGCTACGACTTGGTCAAATGACTATGGAAGATCTGATAAACAAATTCCTAGAATTACTAAGGTTCATGCCTTATATCCGAGAGGACAAAGTGAAAATCCAACGGTTCCTAAGCTGTTTACCACAGTCTTATAAGGACAGAATTGAATTTGATAATCCCAAGTACTTGAGCAAAGTTTTCAGGAAAGCCCGAATATATTACGACCAATACAAACAACGGTCAGAATTTCCCAAGGCTTGGAAAAACAAGAAACAAGACCAAATGAACCAGCGGAAGAAGGGATATCAACCAACTCCGTTTCAGAATGCAGCAAAGAGTTTTCCCAGAAAATATTTTCACTCCAACAATCAGAACACCCAAGGAGGTGGTAAACCAGTAAATATGGGAACACAGAAGTTCGGGGACAACCCCCGTGAACCGCTAAAATGATAAAAATGTGGAGAACCTCACTTAAGAAGGAACTTCCCACATTTAACTTTAGCAGCTAGAACTACGGTTCACAACCTACAGGAAGCCTCTACAGTGGGATATGTGGGTAGAAGATTACATCGGATAAATGCATCCGTGGATGGCCGATAAGCTGACCACCAGTCCTCTATGGTGGAAATTGAATGTAAAATTAATAACACTCGTATTTATGTTTTAATTGATTCTGGAGATACATTGAGTTACATCACTCCTAGTATAGTGGATTCAAATAAACTTAAGAAAACAAGACATGAAAAATCTTGGATGGTACAACTAGCAACAAGAACAAAAATAAAAGTGGTCGATTTTATTCCTGATTATGAGTTCAGTTTAGGTGGTCAAAACATAAATAAAAATATGAACATTCTACTATTAGGGTCTTATGACGTAATTATCACAATGGATTGGTTAGAAAGGCATAAAGGAGTGTTATATTGTTATGAAAAATCACTCAAGTATAAAGACAAAAATGACTCTGCTAAGACAGTTCAAGGTATACATAAACCAATCTCAGTTAGACAGATTTCAGCAATGCAATTCAAGAAATGCATGAGAAAGGGTTTTCAGGTGTATGTCATCCAAGTAACAAACCTGTTAGAAAAAGAAAATAAACCCATCTTGGAGGATTTTGTCATTTTGCATGATTTCAAAGATGTGTTTGTTGATGAAATACCTGAATTACCCCCAAGGAGGGAGATAGTCTTCTCTATCGACCTACTACCTGGTTCAACCCCTATATCTAAATCAATTTACCGAAAGAGTTTGTTGGAATTAACATAACTAAAAATTCAACTACAAGAAGTATTGGACAAAGAATATATCAGACCGAGTTTTTCACCATGGGGAGCACTCGTCCTCTTTGTTAAAAAGAAATATGGAACTATGAGATTATGCATTGATTACAAAAAATTAAACAAGATAACTATTAAGAACAAGTACCCCTTACCTAGGATCAATGATCTGTTCAACCAAGTAGGTGGGGCAAAGATTTTCTCTAATTGGATTTAAGATTTGGTTATGACCAGGTTAGAATAAAAGATGAGGACATAAGTAAAACAACCTTCAGAATGAGATACAAACACTAAGAATTTGTCATTACACCGTTTGGACTCACTAACGTGCTAGTCACATTCATGTGTTTAATGAACAGTATTTTCATTTAGTACTTGGACAAGTTTGTGTTGGTATTTATTGATGATATTCTAGTATATTCTAAAATAAAAGAAGAATACGAAGATAACTTAAGGATAGTTCTACAAAATTTAAGGAAGCACAAACTGTATGCTAAATTCAGTAAGTGTGACTTTTATCAGGAAAAAATACAATAACTAGGACATGTAATATATGTCGAAGGCATTGCAGTAGATCCTGAGAAAATAAGAGCCATCATGGAATGCCCGATTCCTAACGACGTAGCAGACATCTGGTCATTCATGGGAATCACCGGAAATTACTGCAGATTTATAGAGGGGTTTTCCCATATTGCATACCCTATTACATCATTACAAAAGAAGGGAACCAAGTTTAACTGGTCACATAAATGTTAGGACATTTTTAATAAGTTAAAGGAATTGTTAATGACCACACCCATTTTAAAGGTAGCATATATGGACAAAGACTTCACAGTCTGTGTGGATGNGAAATAAATGAAACCCTGATGTGAAGTATAGTGACAAAGAAAATCCCAAAGGACGATAACCCAGAAGAAGATGTCAGTAAAAGGGCCCCCAATAATTCTGGTCCTGAAGCAAAAAAAGGGGACAACTCATCTGAAGGTACACCTTCAGCTGAAGATAAAAAAAAAACAAGAAGAAAGAGGAAACATGTAGATCACCTTGAAGGAGAGTTTAAGAAAATAAAACCATGTACCTTTGACGGTGAATCCAGAACATGGGAGGAAGTTGAAGCATGGTTATTAGACATCAAGAAGTATTTTCAGATATACAACTATTCCAACAATATGAAGGTCAGAATGGCCATCTATAATTTGAAAGGGAAAGCCAACATATGGTGGAAAGACATGAAGTTGGCCAAGGGTCTAAAGGAAAAACAAATGGAATGGTCGGATTTTAAGAAATACTTTAAGAAATAGTACCTATCTGAAAGTTACTATGAAAGAAAAACCAAAGAATTTTACGAGCTACGACTTGGTCAAATGACTATGGAAGATCTGATAAACAAATTCCTAGAATTACTAAGGTTCATGCCTTATATCCGAGAGGACAAAGTGAAAATCCAACGGTTCCTAAGATGTTTACCACAGTACTATAAGGACAAAATTGAATTTGATAATCCCAAGTACTTGAGAAAAGTTTTCAGGAAAGCCCGAATATATTACGACCAATACAAACAACAGTCAGAATTTCCCAAGGCTTGGAAAAACAAGAAACAAGACCAAATGAACCAGCGGAAGAAGGGATATCAACCAACTCCGTTTCAGAATGCAACAAAGAGTTTTCCCATAAAATATTTTCACTCCAACAATCAGAGCACCCAAGGAGGTGGTAAACCAGTAAATATGGGAACATAGAAGTTTGGGGACAACCCCCGTGAACCGCTAAAATGATAGGAATGTGGAGAACCTCACTTAAGGAGGAACTTCCCACGTTTAACTTTAGCAGCTAGAACTACGGTTCACAACCTACAGGAAGCCTCTACAGTGGGAGATGTGGGTAGAAGCTTACATCGGATAAATGCAGCCGTGGATGGCCGATAAGATGGCCACCAATCCTCTATGGTGGAAATTGAATGTAAAATTAATAACACTCGTATTTATGTTTTAATTGATCCTGGAGATACACTGAGTTACATCACTCCTAGTATAGTGGATTCAAATAAACTTAAGAAAACAAGACATGAAAAATCTTGGATGGTACAACTAGCAACAAGAACAAAAATAAAAGTGGTCGATTTTATTCCTGATTATGAGTTCAGTTTAGGTGGTCAAAACATAAATAAAAATATGAACATTCTACTTTTTGGGTCTTATGACATAATTATCAGAATGGATTGGTTAGAAAGGCATAAAGCAGTGTTATATTGTTATGAAAAATCACTCAAGTATAAAGACAAAAATGACACTGCTAAGACAGTTCAAGGTATACATAAACCAATCTCAGTTAGACATATTTCAACAATGCAATTCAAGAAATGCATGAGAAAGGGTTGTTAGGTGTATGTCATCCAAGTAACAAACCTGTTAGAAAAAGAAAATAAACCCATCTTGGAGGATTTTGTCATTTTGCATGATTTCAGAGATGTGTTTGTTGATGAAATACTTGAATTACCCCCAAGGAGGGAGATAGTCTTCTCTATCGACCTACTACCTGGTTCAGCCCCTATATCTAAATTACTTTACCGAAAGAGTTTGTCGGAATTAACAGAACTAAAAATTCAACTACAAGAATTATTGGACAAAGAATATATCAGACCGAGTTTTTCACCATGGGGAGCACCCGTCCTCTTTGTTAAAAAGAAAGATGGAACTATGAGATTATGCATTGATTACAAAAAACTAAACAAGATAACTATTAAGAACACGTACCTCTTACCTAGGATCAATGATCTGTTCAACCAAGTAGGTGGGGCAAAGATTTTCTCTAATTGGATTTAAGATCTAGTTATGACCAGGTTAGAATAAAAGATGAGGACATAAGTAAAACAACCTTCAGAATGAGATACAAACACTAATAATTTGTCGTTACACCATTTGGACTCACTAACGTGCTAGTCACATTCATGTGTTTAATGAACAGTATTTTCATTTAGTACTTGGACAAGTTTGTGTTGGTATTTATTGATGATATTCTAGTATATTCTAAAATAAAAGAAGAATACGAAGATAACTTAAGGATAGTTCTACAAAATTTAAGGAAGCACAAACTGTATGCTAAATTCAGTAAGTGTGACTTTTATCAGGAAAAAATACAATAACTAGGACATGTAATATATGTCGAAGGCATTGCAGTAGATCCTGAGAAAATAAGAGCCATCATGGAATGCCCGATTCCTAACGACGTAGCAGACATCTGGTCATTCATGGGAATCACCGGAAATTACTGCAGATTTATAGAGGGGTTTTCCCATATTGCATACCCTATTACATCATTACAAAAGAAGGGAACCAAGTTTAACTGGTCACATAAATGTTAGGACATTTTTAATAAGTTAAAGGAATTGTTAATGACCACACCCATTTTAAAGGTAGCATATATGGACAAAGACTTCACAGTCTGTGTGGATGCGAGTAACGAAGGACTAAGTGGTGTTCTAACTCAAGAAGGGAACACTATTTGTTATGAGTCCCAAAAACTAAAGGAACATGAACAAAACTATGTCACTCATGAATTAGAGTTGGAAGATATAATACATGCCTTAAATATGTTGCGACACTACATAATGGGCATACATTTTTTGTTATTGACGGACAACAACAACGTGAAATTTTTGTTTAGTCATCTGGACCTTAATGCAAGGCAAGCAAGATGGCTAGCCTTCTTGAGAAAATTTGAATTTGAGGTAAGACATATCAAGGGTAAGGAAAACAAAGTGGCTGATGATTTAAGCAGAAGAGTTCATGGAATGTTTGAAATAAACATTAGCAGGGCAGAAAACGATCTTGAGCAGAGGATAAAGGCTGCAAGTAATAACGATGAAAATTACACTAAAACAGTGGCAGAATTATAGGACACTATAGAAAATTCAGACAAAATAGATTTGAGTTTGGACAGAAATTGTCTACCATGATTTAAAAATATAATATACATACCAGATTCGGCAGAGTTAAAGTTAACAATTTTGGATGAAGTTCACAAGAAACCATATTCTAGTCATCTAGGATACCAGAAAACGATAACAACACTAAGGAAGTTATTTTATTGGCATAATCTAAAGGATGAAACAACAAAATATTTAGCTAAGTGTCAAGATTATCAGGAAGTAAAAGCCGAACACTAGAATCCAACTGGCCTGTTGCAGCCCTTACCTGTGCCAGAATGGAAATGGGAGATTATATCATTGGACTTTAATACAGGTTTTCCTAGAACTCAAAAATAGAATGATTCAATTATGGTGGTAATTGATAAACTTAGTAATTCTGCACACTTTATTCCTGTAAATTCTACTTTCAAATCCATTAACATCACTGAAATATTCATGAAAGGAATTTTTAGACTGCATGGTATTCCTAAAATGGTGATTTTAGATAGAGATGTAAAATTTACATCTGCTTTTTGGAAAGAATTATTTGCAGGATTAAATACTAACTTGAATTTCATCACAAGTTATCATCCACAAAAGGATGGATAGACTGAATGAAGAAACCAAATCGTAGAAGACATACTATGCATGTACGTAAGGACAAAACCAAGAAAGTGGGAAGTCTACCTACACTTGGTGGAATTTGCATACAACAATGGGTACCAAACTTCGACTAAGATGAGCCCTTTCGAAGTACTGTATGATAGAAAGTGTATGAATCTTATTAGTTGGGATGACCAAGTTGAAATAATCATGGTAGGACCAGAGATGCTCCAGGAAATGAAGAGCATGGTAAGAAAAGTACAACAAAACTTAGAAGAGATGCAGGACAGATAGAAAAGTTACGCGGACCAGAAAATAAGACACCTGGAATTTCAAGTGGGAGACCACATCTATTTAAAAGTCAAAGCCCAAAAAATTTCACTAAATATATGGAACTGTGCCAAGTTGGCACCCAGGTTTTGTGGCCCTTTCGAGATCTTAGCTCGAATTGGACCTGTAGCATACCAACTTGCACTTCCTGCCAATCTAAAAATTCATAATGTATTTCATGTTTATTTGTTAAAGAATTATGTTGATGATCCTACTCATATGATCGATTGGAACTTGGTGTAGGTGGAACTAGAGGGTGAGTTCCAAGAGGAACCTCTGCACATTCTAGACAGGAGATAAATATCACTTCGGAACAGAGCCGTCGCCCATGTAAAAGTGCAATGGAAACAATTTAGCCCTGAGGAGGCCACTTGGGAGTTGGAGGGACATTTGCAGAAATCTCATCCAATCATGTTCCAAGAAAGGAACGAACATCGAGGACCGTGTTTTATTGAAGGGGGAAAGGATGTAACATCACCGAAAATTAAATTATTTTGAAGTCTGAAATTGCTTCAGAAATTATTTCCGTTTTTGGTAAATTCGAAATTGGAAAATTATTTCCATTTATGGGAATTTCAAATTTCGAATTTAGTTAATTGTAATTGATGATTATGAATGTTGGGAAGAGATATGATTTGAACCAACTAACTATTTGACTATGACATTTTTATGAAACAAAATATTTAATATTTATTGTTTATGGAAAAATGGAACAACCAGGTTAAAATCAGCTGACCATGACTCCATGAGAGGGGAACATGTTGGAACTACCTCATGGATGAATGTGACAAGTGGAAAATCAAGAATTTGACCATTGGCAGCCCCTGAAAATTAGGGATTTGGAAAGATGCAAAAATTCCCAAGGGAGAAAAAGGCCTAGGAAAAATGGCTTTTGATATATAGCATATGAGAGGAGGCAAGATGCTACCTAGTATGCTGGGGAAAAAGGAATTATCTCTTGTTGTTATGAACATTAATTGATAAGTGTGAGGCAAGGAGAAACTACTAAAAATGAAGGATGGTTGTTTAGGAGGAGTTCTGAGTTCTCCCTCATGGATTCATGGTCAGGCTAGGGGGTGAACGGGACAAGTAAATTGGTTGTTTCGTTCTAAGGTTGGGAGGAACTTGCTTGTTCCATTTTTTATTCGGAAAATTGTTCAGATATGTCTATCTACTCCTTCTCTGGTCAAATGTTATTTTAATTATTTGATTGATAAAATGCATCTTTTTAAATCTGAGTGAATTGTTTTGTTTCATTAAAGTTTATTGCAATGGGATGAATTGTAGGGTAAACCCTTACATATTTACTGTAGGTGTTGAGCATAAATTTTCTTTGTATCTTGGCTGAGTGTGGAATTTAATTATGGAAATATTAGAGGAAACGCCTGTGTTAAAAACCGAGATCTATCTATATAATTATATGTGTACAGTCATATCACTGTAGGGATCATATATATGTAGGGATTATCATTGTTGAAATGAAGTAAGTATAATATACTCCTTACAATTTTTAGTGCATCTCATTAACAAGAAAACTTAGGAAATACACTTGAGAACTTAGAATTTCATATATATATATATATATATATATATATATATATATATATATATATAT
>JZKD02S1124246.1:0-12949 GCA_000966675.3 Picea glauca | reverse complement strand
TAAAAAAAATGCACAGGAAGCCAACACGTGGCATTTTAAAAGGACAGAACTCTGGGCTCAATTTTTGACTAAATGGAGACAAATACGAAAAAAATAAAACATGGGTATTTTTCAAAATGACCCAAATTAGTTGACACAAGAAATGTTTTTGAAAATGATAAATTATTTAGGAGATTTCAGAACTTTTCTAAACACTATTTTTTCAAATTTCGTGAATGACCTATTTTCTCAAAAATGCCCAATGTCAATTAGAATGCCTAATCATTTTGGATATATGAAATAACAAATATTTCTCAAACAATATTATCATCAATCTATTTTTAGAATATTTCCTCTATATTTGAAGGCATATTTCATGGCATTAGTTTGGCAATCAATCCCGAGAATGAAGGGGTTCATTCTAAAACCAAAGAGGATATAAGAAGCAACAAACGAATTCATAGAGATGAGGAAGTAGGTTAGGATATTTTGGCACATGGAATAGAGATGATCATGGAATATCTAGATGGTCTAGGAGGATTAGCAGGAATCAACATCATCATTTCCTAGAAGAGAATATGCACATTCAAGGTATCTATGGTCATAAATCAGAGAAGGATACATGGATCAGATATCTTGCAAGGGGAGCTGAGGAAAATCAAACCACCATCATTTGATGGAGAGAACACGAAAGGAGAAGATGCATAAGCATGGTTGTTGGGGATGCAAAAATATTTCTAGTTACATAATTACTCACAAAAGCCAAAATAAAAAATTGTAGACTACCATAGTCAAGGAAAGGAATATATGTGGTGGGATTGACTGAAGCAGGTTAAACACCTTGATGAGAAGACAATTTCTTGGAAGTAGTTCAAGAAATATTTTCTACAATAGTATTTTTCATAGAAATACTATGATAAGAAGATGAAAGAGTTCATTGAACTCAAACTTGGGAACATGACCATGGATGAATAGGAGAAAAAATTACTGTAACTTCTCAGGTATGTGATCTTTGTCACGGATGAGAAGGAAAAAATTCATAGGTTCTTGAGTGGAATGCCATTCTTTTACAAGAATAAAATTTATTTTAATGAGACCAAGAATTTAGAATAATCCATAAGAAAGGCCAAGTATTTTTATGATCATAACATAGGAAGGACATGTTTCCAAAGGGATTGGGAAGACAATAAGAAAGGATATATGGATCAAAAGAAGAAAGGATTCAATCTGCCTTTCATAAAGAATAATTCTCAAGCACATCGGCAAGGGCAACCATCTCAAGGTGATTAGAAGATGACATATTCCTTCGGAAAGATGCCTCACCAAGGATATCACATGTATATATATTTTCCTCACCAAGGAAATAAAATAATACTATACATATAATGAATCAAGAGGAAACATTAGAGGATGTGGGCAACAACATGCCAATGATCTATACAACCTTGGACAATAGACAAGAATACTATCAATCCCACATGATTGAAGTGGAAGGTAAAATTGATAATCAATCCATAGCTATTTTGATTGATTTTGGAGCCATTCATAGCTATATAGATCCAAATCTAGTTGAAATATTTAAATTGAAGAAATGTAAGCATGAAAAGTGTTGGTTAGTTCAACTAGCTACTGGAACCAAGAGAAGAATTAATGAGTTTCTTAAAGAATTCCCTATAAACATGAATGGAAATAACACTAAGGAAGATTTTAACATCATAGAACTTGGTTATTATGATTTCTTGATTAGCATAAATAGGATAGAAAAGATTTGTGTCATCTTATATTGTTATAACAAGTTTTTCACATGTCTCTATGAGGAAGGGAATTTAGGGATAGTGCAAGGTATTCAAAAGCCTATATCTGTCTAAGAGATTTTAGCATTGCAGCCGAAAAATAAGTTTTAGAAAATGGTGTCAAATATATGTAGCCCATGTGGAAGAGCCAGTGACATATAAGGATCCAATTCTTTAAGATTATCTAGTCTTAAAAGAATATGAATATGTATTTGAGGAGTTGTTAGGATTTCCACCAAAAAGGGATATAGATTTCTCTATTGATTTAATTCTTGTAGTTGCCTCGGTGTCAAAGAATCCTTACAGAATGAGCACACTAGAGCTAAAAGAGTTAAAAATGCAACTAGAAGATTTGTTGAAGAAAGGGTGCATATTCCCAAGTGTTTCCCCTTGGGGTGCTTTAGTTCTTTTTGTCAAGAAAAAAGATGGAACGATGAGGTTATGTATTGACTATATACGGTTTAACAATGTTACATTAAAGAAAAAATATCCTTTTCCAAGGATTGATGATATTTTTGATCAACTGAAAGGAGAAATGATATTCTCCAAGATTAACTTGAGGCTAGACTATCATCAAGTGAGAATCAAAGAAGAGGATACTAGTAAAATAGCCTTTCAGACAAGGTATGGACACTATGAATTCTTAGTGGTGCCTTTTGGGTTGACAAATTCACTATCTATATTTATGTGTTTGATGAATGGGGTATTCAAAGATCTATTGGACAAGTTTTTCATTATGTTCTTGGATGATATTCTCATATATTCGAAGACAAAGCAGGAGCATGAGAAACATTTGAGGATGGTGCTACAAGTGTTGAGAGAGCACCATGTGTATGCCAAATTGAGAAAATGCATTTTTTATCAAAAACAGATCCATTATTTGGGTCACATTGTTTAAAAAAATGGCATAGAGTGGATCTAAAAAAGATTGAACCAATCAAGAATTATCCAACACCAACAAAAATTTCAATGGTTAGATCATTTATGGGTCTAGATGGTTAATACCAGAGATTCATTGTGCGATTCTCCAAGATCACACACCCAATAACATCTTTGCAAAAGAAAGGAATGAAATTTAAGTGGAATTCCAAGTCTGAAGAAAATTTGTAATGCTTAAAGGATTTTCTAACCAATGCACCTATTTTGAAACTTGTATATACAAATAAGGATTTTTTTGTGTGCACAGATGCATGCAAAGAAGGGCTCAATGAAATCCTTATGAAAAATTGATGTGACATAGTTTGTTATGAGTCCAAAAAATTAAAGGAGCATGAAATAAATTATTCCACAGATGACTTAGATTTGGCAGAAATAGTATATCCCTCAAGGATGTGGAGGTATTACCTTATGTGAAATTTGTTTTAATTAAGAATAGACCATAATGGATTGAAATACTTGTTTGAACAACCAACGCTAAATGATAAACAAACTACATGGATGGAATTTATTAATGAATATAACTTTGATATAAAGAACATAAAAGGAACATAGAACAAGGTGGTTGATGCACTCAATAGAAGGGTGCATAAAATGCATGCTACATCCATTTGTATGTATAGAATATATTTAAAAGATAGAATTCTATAGGTTGTAACAATAGATCAAAATTGTGTGAAAGTTAGAGAAAGATTACAACAAAATGATATATAAGAGAAAAA
This sequence comes from Picea glauca, assembly GCA_000966675.3. Lineage (NCBI taxonomy): Eukaryota > Viridiplantae > Streptophyta > Pinopsida > Pinales > Pinaceae > Picea > Picea glauca. The sequence continues at coordinate 9,519 of JZKD02S1124246.1, read as the reverse complement.
TAAGGATTACAAACTAGAAGAGAAAAGAATCCTCTTATTTTGTAACATAGTATATGTTCCCAATTCTCAAGAATTGATAAATTTGGTTTCGAAGGAGATGCACAATGTGCCATACGTTGGACATCTAGGATACCGGAAAACTATTACAATAGTAAGAAGCTAATATTTTTGGCTTTGTATGAAGAAATATGTCACTGATTATTTGGCTAGATGCATGGAGTGTCAGAAGGTAAAGGCTAAGCATAAACATCCAACGGGATTACTACAACCATTTTCCATTCCTGAATTGAAATGGAAATTTGTTACTATAGATTTTATTACCAAATTGCCCAGGATAGGCAGGAAACATGATTCCATCATGGTAGTGGTAGAAAATCCTACAAACGCTACACATTTCATTCCTATAAAAGAAACTCATAAGGAAGACAACATTGCAAAAATTTGTATGAGAGAAATTGCTAGGCTACATGGTGTGCCTAAGGAAGTAATGTCAAAGATCCCAAGTTCACTTCCAATTTTTGGAAGGGGATTTTTAAAGGATTTGGGGAGCAATTTGAATTTTAGTACATCATTTCACCTAGAGTTAGATGGGAAGACAAAAAGGATTAATCGAAAAATTGAAGATATGTTGAAAATTCATGTTATGGATAAACCTTATAGGTGGTAGGACTATATCCATTTAGTTGATTTTGCATACAATAATGGGTATCAATAATCATTTAATATGGGCCCATTCAAAGCATTGTATGGTAGAAAATGCAACACAGGATTAAGTTGGGATAACCTAGCAGACAAAGCCATGAGTCGACCAGAATTGTTAAAGGAAATGGAAGAAAATATGGTAAAGATCAGGAAGGTTTTGAAAGTCACACAAGATAGGAAAAAGAATTATGCCAATAAAATAAGAACACATAGAGAATTCAAAGTGGGAGAGCATGTGTTTTCAAAAGTTAAATCCAAGAGAACCTCCTTGAAACTGGGAAGTTGCCCAATGTTGGATGTGATATATTGTGGGACTTTTGAATCGAGAAGTGAGAAAAATGAATGTACATTTGTACATAAGCGAAACAAGACTCCATTTTGGAAGTTGGAGTTCCTAGAACCACAACTCTGAGATTTCCTGTCCAACCAATGTGTGGGTTGAGGGGAAAATAGAGTTGTTGGTTGGAATTGTTAAGTGAGTCATTAAATTGAACAATTATCAAGTATTATTATGTAATGTTTTTATATGTCAAGGTGTAAATTGTATGGTTATGTGAACTAAGGATAGTGCAGTTTGTAGGAGGAGGAAAATGTAAAATCCTTGTTTTCAAACCCCAAACTAGCGATGTATATTGTAAATGTAATGCATGGACAAGATCCAAAGCGATGTAATATGTAAACGATGTAAATTGAATATAATGAATCAAATGCATCATCGGTTGAAGATGGAAACAAATGAAGATTTGTGGGATAAGTATCCACAAGAGAGGGAAGGGGTCCAATGTGTGGAGAGTTTACCCATGTCTATTAAATCAAGACCAATTAGCCATCCTTAGGAACCACCATCACTTGTGGATTCATAGCCCCAGCTTAGGGGTGGCTTGTTGTTGAGATATGGAATAGAAAACCTGCAGTTGGGAGGAATGTCCTTTCTCTACAATGGGTTTCATATCTCATAAGATAAGTGTTCTTATTTGTTTTGTTCATTTATGTTACATGTTGATATTGTTTTTTTGCAATTTACTTTGAGTAATTATGGTTTAATGCTAGTTGTTGTAAGAAGAATGATGTATTAAAATCTTTTTTTATGTGGTTGAATGTTGTTTTATGTTGTTTATTTGTTGTTATGCACAATTAAGAAATTGTTACTATGTTTTTAAGTAGCATAGACAATTGCATGAGTTTGAATGTCTTGTTGTGTGTTATTTTTGCATTTAAATTTGGTATCATAAATTTTTATGGACTCATTTTAGAATTTGATTTGACCTAGATAGGGATTGGGTACAATATAAGATGGAGGGTTAATCCATCTATCTAGGTCAGGGGTTCCATAGAAAATTTATGAAAATGATGAGAAAATGCAATGAGCCAAAGGGGAGAAATCTATGCTAAATGCTAAGGAAATAAAGGCTTGGTCTAGACCCATATTCATGAATAACGGTGGTTGTTCATGGGGAATCCTTTCTAAACAACCAGTAACAACAAAAGAAAAATGGTTCTCAAGTGGCGTGACCAATTGAAGAAGAATCCAATAGACAAGTATGGGATTTGACTCTTCAAGGAAAAATATCTTTTAGGTGAAGTGTCAAATATAAAAAAAATTAAAAAAACCATTTTGAAGAGCTCAGAAAAATAAATACAATGACACAAATGGTGAATCAATTGAAGTTAGTATGATCCTACAATGGAAAAAATAAAATCAAGCTTTCTCTATAAAAATGGTTTCCCTCCAATTGTCCAATTCATTATTATCAATGGTGGACGNTTTCACATGAAAAGGTTTCCATTTTCCCAATATACGACAATTTTAGTCAGATACGAAGGTATAAAGTCTGAATACTCCCTTTTTAAATTTGTGCAGAGTATTATTTTAGTTTTATATTGTTTATTTCTGGGTTGCTACTATTTTATATCTTCATATTTTTTTTTCCCCACATCATGTGCGACATCCACAAATCAGAAAAACATAGGAAAAGGTGCATTTTCTGGGTAAGCTAACCAATATCTAACCCTTGTTGTCAACAAGAAGCGAAATTTCTTTCTTCTATAAAAATAGTTTTTTATGAGCACACTCTCCAAGGCCATCTTCCACAACAACAACAACAAAAAAAACCCCAATCCTCATTCTAAACAATACAACATGTTTTTCTAACTCACTTGGTTAAAAGTTGCCTTATTAAGTAAGAGGTCTTGAGTTCAAGTCTCTTTTTGTTACTTTTTTTGAAAAAGTTCATGCATCCATTGTAAAAGTGTGTTTCACTTCAAGTATAAAAGTGAATCACTATAAGTGGCTTTAACATTTTGTTTTAAAGTTATTTATTTTGCATGCAACTTTATTTTATAAAGTAAATTCATTTTAAAAGTGATCCCCGATTCTTTTAATAAAATTGGGTCACTTCATAAAGAAACTCATTGGTAAATGTGAGGTTATTTGGAGGGGTATCACCACGTGGACCAACTTCTACTTTCCACGTGGCTCTTTGGTTACCGTTTATGTTTTTTTTTTAAAGGGCATAACTTTCACATCCGAAGTCCGTTTTCAGTGCCATTTTTTTAAACTGCCTAATTTTTCGAGATATTTTCATTTGGATCATTACTTTCAGTTTTTAAATATATATTATCTTTATATTTAATATGACATCCTCCAATGATATTTTTCTTACCAACACCAACTACTTCGAATGGAAATCCCATATGGAATATTTATTAAGAAGTAAAGGCCTATACCAGATTACCTTGGGAAAGGAAAACAAATCCACTGATGATGAAAAAAAAGTCAAATGGGGTACTAGGAATGATGAAGCATGTGGACTGATCGAAATTTCCATCTCTCCTGATTTAAGGTTCCACATTCAAGAAATTGATGACCTCGATGAAGCTTTGGAAAATATTGAATCTGTGTATGGTAAACACAATATTATTTGAGCACATCAATTAGAAAATCATATATTGAATTTAAGTACAAATGTTTTTTCTTGCATTGAAGACTATCTATCTAAGTTTAAAACACTTTGAATTTTATGGGAAGAGTGTAACAAAAATCTATAGGAAGAGTTTTTCATCTGTATTATTCTTTCTAAGATAGGTAGTGCATATTTTGTGTTTTTTCCTACCTTTTATGCCATGAGAGCGGCTCTAGGGAAATCTTATCAAAAACCCACTCTTGAGTCCTTTTGTGATGCTTTGATTAGAGAGAAAGATAAGCTTATAAAACTTGGAGTGATCAGCAGTACAAGTACCTCCAACAAAGCCTTAGTAGCCCAGTAGAAAGATAAACCAAAGAATCCAAAGAAGCAACATCCTTGCCAAAACAACAAGTAAACCAAGGGTCCTAAACCCACTCAGAAAAATTCACCTCCTAACGGTGAAAAATGAGAAAAATCTAAAAATAATAAGACCGACAAACATTGCAACTTTTGTGGCAAAGATGATCATGATGAGTCAAAAGTTTTCAATAAGATGGAATCTTTAGAAGCAGTAATGAAGAAGCACGACATCAATATTGATTCTACTTCTTTTTCTTCTTCCCATGGACATGCAATTTTTTCTTCTGGTTTCTTCTTCAATTCAACTTCTACTTATTCTTCTGATGAATGGATTATTGACTCTAGAGAATATTATCATATGGCTAACGTGAAATCCATATTTTCACTCTAAATGAATGTAACACTGAAAAAATATTTTTTGGTGATGATACATCTCTTAGTGTTGTAGGATCTGGAACAGTTCAGGGAGATAATGGTCATTTCAATGATGTATTATGTCAGCAGGGATGATTTTAGGGGATAAATTTCGCTCATGGGCTAATTTTCCATGTTTTTTCCAAAAACGAGATTCGCTGTTTTAAAAATGATTCGCCCAAATTCTATAGGATAAAATTATTTTACCTTTAAAATTGCCAAAATTTTATAAAAGCTATATAAAATACTTAGAAATTTGAATATTTTTACAAAAAATTGCCAATCATTTATAGCTAGCATATGGAGGATTAGTAAGATTCGCCAAGGTTTCTAAATTTTAAAATAAATTTCCATCCTTAAAATCATCCCTAATTATGTGTTCCAATGATTTCTTGTAACCTTCTATCAATACATAAAATCATTCATTTAGGTGAAGGTAAAACTATAGAGTTCTGACCTCACCAAGTTGTAATCGAGGATATCAAAGATCCTCAACATAATCTTGCAATTGGAATTGTTGATGATATTACCAAGTTGTACAAGTTTGACAACTTTGGGTCATCATATTTTCCATCAGTTTTTGTTGGTCATAGCGATGACTTGAGAAAAATTTTACATGAGCGGTTTCGTCATCTATACTATCGCTCATTGCAACAACTATGTAATCAACAGATTGTGATTAGTCTTCCTCTTTTTTCATGTAGACATGGTGTTTTGTGCCGGTTGTTTTCTCAAAAAACATCATCAGGGGAGTTTTGACAAACATTCCTCTTGGCATACCTTGAGCCCTTTGCAACTTGTTCACAGTGACTTGTGTGTTCCACTTTCTTATCCTTATTTTTATAGGTGCACATATTTCTCAACTTTTGTTGATGACTTTTCCATACGTAATTGGGTTTACTTCTTAAAAATTAAACGAAAAGTTTTTTACAATTTTATGGCCTACAAGACCCTTGTAGAAAATAAATATGGACATCAAATTCAAAGGTTATGAATAGATAATGGAGGTGAATATGTGAACAATAATTTTACAAGTTATTGCACTACACAAGGGATCCAATTGCAACACATTTTTCTATATACACCACAACAAAATGGTGTCGTTGAGAGAAAGAACCACACATTAAAAGAAATGGGTAGTTGTATGATCCAATCTAAGGGTTTAAGTCTAAAGTATTGGGCGGAAGCCATCAACTGTGTAAATTACATAGTAAATCACACTCCCATGAAGGCTCTTAAATAACAATGGAAGAAGCATGTACTAAAATTAAACTTGATGTAAGTCACTTCCGTGTATTTGGTAGTATAGCATGGGCTCACATTCTTGATGAGAAAAGGAAAGAATTGCAGCCTAAAAGTGAGAAGTGTATATTTGTTGTTTATTCTGAAGATGTTAAAGGTTACAGACTTCTTGAACCACATTGTAATAAAATTATTATTAGAAGAGATGTTAAATTGGATCAAAATATATTGGCCTGCGAGCTTAATTCAATGATTGTGCCTTCTTAGACCTACAAGCTATATTCACAGTTTGTTCCTTGTTCTATTCCTATTTTGGTTTCTTCTATAGATGATGATAGTGAGGATGAAATTCCATCTCTACTTGCTCACCTTCCTCTAGATGGGTCCATTGAACATGAACCATCATCGACACCACCGTTTCCTAGATGGATCCATTCATCACGAGAAGAAACTAGTGATATTCTCGGTGATCCTTCAGATCAACTTCAGACACGCTCACAATTCTAGTGATCCTCTTATCCTTTGGCTCAAGTTTTGGAGACTCATGATCTAGAGACATTTACAGAAGCTTTAGGTCATCCAAATTGGGATACAAAAATGAATGAAGAGTATCATTATTTAATGGAAAACGATACTTGAGATCTTGTACCTCTTCCGAAAGGAAGAAAATTTGTCATATGTAAATGGGTCTATAGAAATAAGTATGCATCTGATGGAAGTGTTGAAAGACACAAGGCTCGGTTAGTTGCCAAAGGAATTTCCCAAGTTGAAGGAATTGACTATAACGAAACCTTTTTCCCCTATAGACAAAATGAATTCAATCTTCCTTGTTCTTGCCCTTGTTGCCTCAAATAAATGGAAGTTCCATCAAATGGATTTTAAATCTGCCTTCTTGCATGGGGATTTTCACGAAGAAATATACATAGAACAACCTCATGGATCTGTCCAGAATGACTCAAGCCTTATTTTTTGACTTAAGAAATCTCTTTATGGTCTTAAGCAATCTCCCTGAGCTTGGTATGCCAAAATGGACAAATTTTTTATTGATACCATATTTTCTAGATGTCATTATGATCCTAATGTCTATACAAAGAAAGTAGGAAGCTGTCTCATAATCCTTGTTTTTTATGTTGATGACCTTATCCCTACTGGTAGTGAATCAAACCTTTTAAACCATGTGAAAACTATCCTTAAGAAGAAATTTGAAATGATAGACTTAGGATTTTTGCACTATTTCCTTGGACTCCAAGTTTTGCAAACCACTGAAGTAATTTTTCTTTCTCAGTCTAACTGTGCTTGTAACCTTCTTCGTCACTTCCAGACGGAAGATTGTAAACCAACCGCTTCTCCCTTCCAGTCTAGAGTCAAGCTTGTTTCCACCTGTAATTCTCCTAAAGTTGATGCCACTTTGTACCATTAGTTAGTTGGTAGCCTCTTATACTTGAATCATACCCATCTCGATATTTCCTTTTCCATTGGTCTTGTTGTCGGGTATATGCAAACACCCCATGAAATCCATTGGAAAACAACTAAAACGATAATTTGGTATGTTCAGGGTACAGTTCAATTCAAGATACATTATATTCTAGGGGGGACTCCTTTATTGTTTGGTTTCACTGATTCATATTGGGATGGTGACCCTAATGATCGAAACTCTACTTCAAGTTATGTTTTCAGACTTGGTTCAAGAATTTTCACTTGGTCCTATAAGAAACAACAGGCTATTGCAATTTCTTTAGTACACGTAGAGTACGGAGCAATGGTAAATGCAAGTCAGGAATCCTTGTGGGTTTGAGAGATCCTTTTAGAGTTTGGATTCTAGCAGCAGCATCTGACTAGCATTTGGTGCGAAAATCATAGTGCCATCAAGCTCACCAAAGAGCCAGTTCAACATCAATGTAGAAAACACATCGAGCTACACATGCACTTCATCACAAATCTCATTCATGATCGAGTTATTGAAGTTCTATTTTTCCCTACAGAAGATCAAGTTGCAAACATTTTCACAAAGTCTCTTATAGAAGAAAAAATTTACAAACTTTGAACTATGTTAGGAGTTCATGAATTTGTCATTAAGGGGGGATAAGCACTAATTCTTCCTTCCTTCTCATATTTTGTCACTTTTTTAAATCGTTCAATCCTATCCCAAGTTGTTCTTAAGGAGGAATGTTAGGATATTTATACACTTAGAAGTTAGTTAAGATCTACTTAGTCTAATGTGTCATTAGGTAAAAGTGTATTTCTTAGTGTGTTTCTTTATTATGCATTAGTATGCATTTGTAGTAAGGAAATCTGACGGTCATGATATGTTCCTGACATAGAGTGATCTGACAGTTCATATTCTCATCAATATTAACAACTACATTGATACGTGGCTTAACACCCAATTGGTCCATGATCTCTATTTAAATAGCATTGAGGGTGATTTGTCGATGATCAATTGGGAAAAAATCTCTTGTAAAATATGTCTATAATCTTTTTCTCTTGCATTAATAAACTGCTCCAAGTGGTCACGTTAGTTGGAGCCGTGGATGTTTCCCTGTAGGGATTTTACCGGATCAAAACATAAGTGTGTTTATCTTTGATATAGTTGTGTGAGTGGTTACTGAAGGTGTTCATCCTCTGTTGGAATACATATGTTGTCGAACAAATCCTATCATGCATAGTTGGATATTGTTATCCGTATGAGGGATCATTTGTGATCCAAGGACATCGGCTCGAGATAAACATGTAGGACATATACTTTATGACATGGCTACCTCAACTTGGGGTAGTGATAGAGATACCTCCTATACTATCTTGTGGAAGGTGAGTAGAGGAATTTTTAGACCATCACTATGTCTATGGTGCCTAGATATAAGATTTCACAATCCATACTGGACACCTTGATCGGTTAGAGACCCAATAAGTGGCTACAAATATTATATATAAGTATCTACAATGGTATAGCAAGATATCTCTAGGAACTACTTATTGGTCTTAGATAGACAGTCGTGCTAGACTACTAAGGTTCTTCTAGTAACAAGCAAAAATATTCATGATTATAAAAATAAATGATAGAATATCATACATTGATCTTGAAGGTTGTGCTCATATTTCCTTGCTACTGTAGTCTTGAAGTTCCATCTCTATCTCTTACAACCTACTTCATGCACACAACAGACAAAATAATACCAATCTACTTCTCTTTCTAGTGTTAGAATCCTTTATCTAGCTTGTATCTATTATGATCTACAAGAAAATAAATAGATCTGAACATTTTCAAATTGAATACAAATAGTTGGAGGGAAAACCATTTATATAATAATTAATATGAAAGAAATAAATCAATGCAATTTACCTCAAGTTGTTTATGCATTCCTCCTTTCCCCTTGCTCCTTGCTCCTCAATTTTTCACCCAAGCTAGTCAACCTAACTATAATTGATCTGGAATGAAAGAGAACCTCTAAATTTTGGCAACATAAATTTGTGAATGATTCCTCCTCCATGCTTAAGATTGTCCTTCCTTATCCATATTCTTGGAAGAGGCTATGGAGAGCTTCTATATATTGTAGAAACCAATAGAAACTTGAATATTGTGAGTTCCAAGGCTCATCCCCTGAAGAACCAACTCATTCATCACTTAAATCATTGAAAAATTTTGAATCTAGAAGGTTACAAGGGAAGTCTCTCTTTGCACAATGTCAACTAGTGACTGGTCATAGGTTGTCATATGTCTAACTAGGAACCTATGTTTATGTCATGGAAAACTGACCAGCGACCACCATCAAAATTTCATTGTCTTGAGAAAAAGGTTTTGTATCATTTTTCATCTTCTTCTATGGCCCTCTTGACACTATAGGGTGGAAATTAAGGTTATAACAGATGCCCCCTAATGTGTGACGTCAAAAAAAGA
>JZKD02S1124180.1:0-12949 GCA_000966675.3 Picea glauca | reverse complement strand
GGGGCTCAACAATAGACAAGTACCAGGGCTTGAGGTCTCACAAATAGAAATATAGGACTCAAGAGGAGATGCTAGATTACTCGGTCCAAGAAGGGAAAGAAAAGGCTTACATGCCCCCATTGGATAAAACACTTGATCAATTATTGATACCTTGACTTGAGAAGGTGAACTTAATTGTAAAGGATCGTTCTCATGAGCAATTGAATATTGAGGATAAGACATCACATAATTCACCCATGGCGGGGAAGATTCTACTCGAACACTAGGAACACACAAAGGGGAAAGTTTCTTTGAAATCAAACTAGGATGGTGATTATCAGATGAAAGCGGATCAATAGTGACAATGCTTCCATTGTGAGGGAAGTACATCACATGAAAGAGCATAGACACCACAACATTCATAGAAAAAACATAATCATTCCTAAGAAGCATATTAAATTCTAAAGGGCCTGGAACCACTAACATATCAATCAGAACAATATTCCCACCTAAGGTGATAGGAAACCGAGGAAGAATCCCCAAACATTCACTAGGTCTTCTGTCGACATCCAACAACTCACTGGTAGATGATACAAGCTTAGGAGAGCCCAAATATTTCCAAGACGAGTAGGATAATAGACTTGTAGAGGATCCTTCATCCACAATATATCGATGAACTCCTTTCAACATAGATTCAACTAGAATTGTTACATGGAAAGGTGCAGAAGAAGGAAGGTTAGGTTGCACAAGATCATTCCAATCAAAGAAAACCATCCTATGAATTGGAGGGAGTGTACTCAAAGCGAGTGGAATGCCCACTTGTTTAGAAGGCACTAAATTGGAAATGATAAGGACATGGTTAAAAGACACATCACTCCCCCAGAGAAGAGTGGGACCGAGAAAATATTGCATCAACGATGTCACTTCCTTAGACTTGTCACTCCTCAAGAGAAGAGTGGGATTAAATGAATATTGCATTGGCGAGACCACTTCCTCAACCAATGGTTGAATAGGATGCAAGACAACATGGTCAAGAGAAACATCACCCCTCAAAACAAGAGTGGTATCAGCCTAATATTGTGTCGACATGACCACTTCATCAACCAATGATTGAACAGATTGTTGGGAAACCAAAGATGACTCATAACTGAATGGGCCATCAGACAAGGACCACACTCTTTGTACCATAACAATAATAGGGCACACATAAGTAAGTTGATCTTCCTCACAAAGATTACAAGGAAACTTGGGCTTACGTCCTATACGTCCAAGCTTCTCAACCATATCAATGCCCCTAACATGACTTGCAACGACTAGTGGGCTTCCCCCAGCATGACTTGCAGTGGTTGGTTGTTAATCTCCAACATGACTTACATAGGTTGGTGAAATTTTTCCAATATTACTAGAAGTGACTAGAATCATTCCCCCAACATGATTTGTAGTGACCAATTTCTTGTCTTCAAGATGATTTGTAGTGGTTGTTGACCTATCTGCAACATGACTCGCAGAGGTTGGTGATCTAATGCTAGTATGCCTCATAGTGAATGGACTAGTGATACTAGCATGACTTGCAATGGATGGTTTCTTTCCCTCAACATGACTTGCAGAGGCTGGTGATAGGTCTCCAATGTGATTAGTGGAGTTTGGTAATGATTGTACTCATGCTACCAGCATGACTTGCAATGGTTGGTTTCTTTCCCCCAACATGACTCATAGAGGCCGGTGACAAGTCTCCAACGTGATTAGTGGACATTGGTGACTTCTTCTTCTTCCTATTCCTTTTAGATTTCTTGTTACTAGTACCATTACTTTCACCAGAGGTGAGAGAGTGATAAGAAGTATAATTCATGTATGTAGGAGGTGAAGGATAAAAATATGTACGATTCCCCTGACATAAGGTGCTTATCTGAGAAGCATCAAGATAATTTGGGACATTTAGAGTGGTCCAAAACTAAACAAGTAGTTCTACATTCAACCCAAGAATGTTCAAAGCGGCCATCAAGGGGGCAAAAACATTTCCAAAGAAAGGAAAAGCATAAGAATCCCCTTGGGTATGGGTTACTTAGTTGGTATCCCCATGAAATTTGGCCATATAATTCTTATGCATAGTTTCATCCCTTGCGGTAATGTTCATATGCATAAAATTCACATGCATTGACTTTGGCAAACTAGTGGTATAAAAACCCACACCTTCTAGGAGGTGCCTCCACGCTTTCAAAAGAAATACCAGGGGTCCTTCCCGACCAGTGGAGTAGTTGTTCAACCACCCTGAATCAATGATCCAAAGGTGGTGATACTAAAAAAACCTAAGGAAAACTATACAAATAAAAAGTACCATAAAAATTCCTAAGAGAAACATCTTAGGAAAACAAACTCTACAAAAATTCATCCCAGGTGGATGAGGTGTTGAGTCCAAAGAAATGAAAAAATGGAAAGCGACCTTCAGGATGAAGGCACAAGTTGATTAAGTCCCATGGACCAATGAATGAAGGAGTGAGATCCAGTTATCCCAGCCTCCACTAACCAACCTTATCTATTGAAATAACCCATGATTTTGGGGGCACCCTCCAACAATACTAACAACTGTGATGAAAAATACACCCTAGGTACCACGAAAAACCCCCATAGTCACCTCTAAGATCCCTAGGAAAAGTAACTAAGGTCACCAAATCACAGTCAACGTCTGAGGGGTATAGTCGACAATCAGGTTCAAACATATGGGAAGGGTAACAAATCCCGAAGCTTTGAAATGGCCACCTCTCACAGAGGTAAAGGCACTAGCGAGATCCCCAATATATGATCTCTCCACTATGCTCAGTTAAGATTTGGAGGGGAATCTCCTCGGATATCCTTTACGTGACCTCATGTTTAGATCTTGTTTTAGAGGATGCTCGCGACTATACTTATAAAATACTTGGATTTGAGACTCTCCCTAGCTCAGACTCCTATGTTTTTTTCAGGGCCTTGAAGAGCTATCTCTCCAATCATAATCCAAGTCCCTAGCCCTAAACTTGTTTGTAAACCCTAGAAACAAAGTCTAGTACATTTTGAGTTTAGTGTTTGTTTTAGTGGTGGTTCTTACTCAAAGGGTATGGAGGTGAAACTAATTTTGTTTGAGACTCTTATAAAAATTAAACTTATAAGAACACTGGAAAAATAAAACTTTACACTAACTCTTCAAATGAAAAAGAGTTTCAAAAAGAAAATGCATGAACAATCCTTCAAACCTTTAAATGCAAATTTCTTTTTTACGATGCAATATGACAATGTAGCCTTTTGAGAAAAGAAAAAGAAGAAAAAAAAGGATTTTCTTTCTTATTTTTCTTTTGAAATGCTTTTAAGGTGAGAAGAAAACAAAATCCTAGGATAAACATATTTTTGTTTTTCAAATAATGATGCAAAAAAGTGAAAAGAAAGAAAGAGACCTAACAACAAAAACTAGGTTTTTTCATTTTATTTCTATCAAAGTAAAACTAATAAAGTATGCTAAAAGAAACTGTAGGATACACGATTCCCCCCACCCCGACCATGAGGGGGGAATATTTTTTTAAATGCAAATCATTTCTCTTTAAAATGCAAGCTAAAAGTAAGCCAAGAACACTAGAAAACCAATAGCAAGATATTTTAGATGACTTAAGAGTTTTCACAGTCTTTATCAGGAAATCAAGAGAAAACACAAACCAAGGAGGCTCAGCATGTGATGAAGAACCAACCCAGACCTTCCAATTCTGAGAGAAAAACTTAAAATTTCAAGACACTTACATATATCTGTGACTGTGTAAACTAGGACTCACGGATATCCATGGGTCATAAAAGTGAAACTCATGGATATATGTGACTCACTGGAGGACAAGACATGGATGAGATATTTAGACTTGAAAAATAAAAATCCAATCCAGAAGGAGGCTTCCAAAGACTTTTGGAATTTTTTTCTAAATGAGGGATGCTCTAGAAATAAAGCCCAGAAATAAGAAAAACTATGAAAACTAAGACAACTATATAAACCCTAAAATTGACCCAAACTAGGATAAGTTCTTCAGTATGGTCACCAATTCTGTTTAAGGGATTTCCCCCCCATGAACTTGGGGCAAGTCACAACAAAGAAAGACTGAATTCAGAAGACGGAACCAAACCCTATCTATATCAACGCATACAAGAAATAACTACTTTTATAAGGAGAGAGAGAGAGAGAGAGAGAGAGAGAGAGAGAGAGAGAGAGAGAGAGTCACACCTTAAATCCTTTTTTCGATGTCGATCCCTGCTCTCACTTCTTGAAGCACTCTTGATCTCTATCGGAACTAGCCTGCAATAGTATGTTGGACAACTGAGAGGGGGGGTGAATCAGTTGTTACTATGCTTAAACAATTATACCTATTTTAAACTCTTCACAGAACACTCAATCACGATCACAATGATACAGGGAAGTAAGCACTAGAATATTAAACATCAATCACACACATGAAATACACAGAGACATATATTTCCTGAGGAAACCCATAAAGGGAAATCCACTTCTTCTTGATATGATAAGTAATCTTTATTTTATTTACATTATCATTCTTATGAGCACCAACTCATTGTAAGGCTACCACCTCTGTCTTGCAAGCTGCAACTTGCTGAGAGCACCAATTCTATGGTTTCTATAGCACCCACTAGAAGGAATCACCAACTCATTGATTGTTCTAGCACCAACTGGATGGAATCACCAACTTCCAGTCACACAGGCACCAACCTGTATAATAGAGAACAATAGTTCTCCCTTGCACCACCCTGACACCCTAGTTTTTCTGGTTGTAACCAGATGGAAGCTATAAATTCTTGTTCTTCAAGAACCCACTTGAAACTCTAAGGACACCATTCCTCCCAAGAACCTCCCTACCACCCTGAAATATAACTTATCACAATGATACAACATTTATCTATGGCTTACCAGTCACATCATTGTTTAGCTACACTGCTCTTCTCTGCCTGCATCAGTGTCTCTCTGCTCACATCTTTTTGAGATTTTTGATCTTCTGCTTTGTCTCTGCATGCACACCTCGACTTTCTCTTCTTCTCTCAGATATGCATCTTTGTTCCTCGCTTCTTCTGCACTTCATCTCCTTCACATCATGCTTCAACACACATGCATCACACACAATCGCAACCCACATCTCCTCTCTATTATGTGTTTTTATATTCTCTATGCACCTTCTGCATACCTCATGCACAATGGCTCTACATGCTATTTTCAGTCACTATTTTTCCCCAACAGGTTGTTCATCACAACTCTACCACACAAACACATTGCTCCACAATCGAATACAATGCCTTCACAGTTTTGCGTGCCTTTCTCAAATCGAGTCATCTCATGATCATCATGACAAATATTCATCTTCTCTGGCAGTTATGTTGCCTGTGAGTTCATCATCAATGGCCGTTATGTTGATATTACTTAGCCTCTCTGATAGTTAAGACTCTTCGTCTTCTCTGTCATTACCAAATCTCTTCATCATCACTGGACGTTATCCTGAGATTCCTTGGCTTATCTGGTAGTCGAGACTCTTCGTCTTCTCTATCGATCACCTTGAAGCCTCCTCGAATTCTCTGTGCAGAAAAAATCAGTGGTTTCTGGCAGTTCCCCAGAGAACCTCCATGCCCTCATGCTCTTGGAACCTTTTCCCTTTCTGCGAAAAAACTACACAGTGGGCGCTAGCTCTTCTGGCTTAGCCCCTTCCTTTCACGCGACCATTGGCAGTGACCATTCACCTATCCAATAGGCGCTTCACGACTCATGACCTCAGGGATCTTGGTATGATACATATTGACTCTCCCAAGCCGCGATATCTGAAATGGAGCTTAGTTGGACTATCTCCTTCCTCTCACATGACCATGAGTTGTGATCGAATGCTAAACATAAAGTGATTTCGCGATTTGGCATTTCGCGACCTCCTGCTGTGAGTTGATTTCAAACTCTCGAAACACGAAACTCTAAAATGTTTCATATCAGATCAACAAATGAGATCTCTCCCTCTTATCAATGGTTGCGATCAATATCATGGACTCTAACTTCATATTAGATCAACAGTCCATATCCTTGGTGATCCGACAATCTAGATCATTTCGTTACTTCGCATATCGTGAGTTCCTATGTCATATTCCTTTGACTCCTCTAATGTGAAAGTCAGTGAAATTCCAATCGCTCACCACATGTCCTCTGGCTCAAACGGCCAAGATTGTTTCGTGACCTTACGTATCGTGAGTTTTGACAACTCACACCTTTGACTTCTTCAGTTTGCGAGTCATCGAAATTCCAATCGCTGGCCATGTGTCCTCCAGCTCCAATGGCTAGGATCATTTTGCGACCTCACATATCGCTAGTTTGAGGGGTTAGAGAACCTTATTCCTTTGACCTTTCAGTCAGTGAAATGATGATCTTTCACCACGTGTCATCTTAGACGATGGACGGTTTCGATGACTTCATAACTTGTCTCCTGAAATTTCCTTAGAATCAAACAATTGTTGGTCTATGCACTCAGATCTAACGGTTGAGATACAATCTCCTCATCTGCGCTTCCTCTGGTCACTGGATTCTGATACGATGACCACTGTCTTTTCTCCTTATGATCTTATGCTTCCTCCCAACCTGGAAGAATGACTACATGTCAAAGGCCTCAACCTTTGAACATTCTACGAGTCCTTCTCTTGGACCTTGGCTGCACTTCTAGAAAGCACAAATCGCTATCTCTTTTGAGATTTGTTGTTCCTGCATACTGTTTTCTCCTTTCCTTTTTTCCATTGATGCACACTCACACTATTCCTCCTTAGCTTCTCTAGCTTTTTGTTCTGTGTCTTCGTTGTTGTTCTTTCCATGCACACTCTTCCTGTAAACCTGTCAGCATCGTTCTACCAACATCATTGTTGTTCTTTCCATATTGTTTTCCATCGACGTTGCATTTTCACTGTTGTTCTTGCCATCAATGAAAAGCATGCTCTACATTCTGTCTGTAAACATGCCAAGAATCTCCCCCTTTGGCATTGATGGCAACCCTGAGCAACTGCATTTTCCTACTGAGATCTCCATCTGTAGCATCTGGATCTCTCATTTTCTCCCCCTTTGACATCAATTTCAAAGAAAGCATGCTCCCCCTAAGTTGTTGCAATATTTTTTGGAGGTATCATATATTCAACCAACATAAAATCCCACTGACAGGATGGACTCTCTTAACTTGAAAATAGGGTCATGCCCAACTTCTAGTGTAGATACTCAAACTGATCTTGTGTAAGCGGTTTAGTGAAAATATCAGCAATTTGATGTTTGGATGGGAAGTAATGCAAAGAAACCACAGAGTTGGTTACCTGTTCCCTCAAGAAGTGATACTTTATGGGTATTTTCTTGGTCCTAGAGTGAAAGACAGGATTCTTTGACACACTAATTGCATTGGTATTATCACAATGAAATGGGATCGGTACAGTATATATTACCTCCAAGTCTGCAAGTGTCTGAATAATCCACAACACTTGGGTACAACAAGTGGAAGCTGCAATGTATTCAACTTTTGTAGTTGATAAGGAGATGGAACCTTGCTTATTTCTCAACCATGATACAAGGGAATCTCCTAAGAAGGATGCACCTCCACTCGTGCTTTTCCTTTCAACTACACAGTTAGCCCAATCAACATCTGAATAGACTAATAGTTGAAAATTTTGATTCCTAGGATATAATAGGCCATAGTCCATTGTTCCTTTAAAGTATCTGAATATTCTTTTGACACCTAATAAATGAATTTGTTTAGGTGTGGACTGATACCTTCCTACCATTCCAACAACATGCAATATGTCTAGACGGGATGCTGTGATGTACAATAGGTTTCCTATCATAGATTTATATGAACTCTAATCAACATCATATGACTCATCATCCTTTCTTAACTTACATCCAATGACCATAGGTGTTCTCATAGGTTTAGAATCTTCCATTTGAAACCTTTTCAACATTTCTCTTAGATATTTCTCCTGAGAGAGAAATATTCCTTCATACTTCTGAGTAATTTGTCAGACCAAGAAAAAATGACAGTTCCCCTATCATAGACATTTCAAATTCAGACTACATGGCAGAAGAAAACCATTTTACCAATGAAGCATTATTACTACCGAAGATGATGTCATCTACATAGACCAACACAATGAGCATATATTTACCCTATGTTTTGATATATAGATTGTTGTCAATTGTTCCTCTCTTGAACCCTTTGTCTTGTAGATACGTATCCAGTCTGTGATACGAGGCACGAGGATCTTGTTTCAAACCATATAAGGATTTCTTCAGCTTGCAGACAAAGTCAGGGTTATCTGACATTTGGAACCCCTCTGGTTACTCCATATAGACTTCTTCTTTTAGATCTCCATTTAGAAAAGATGACTTGACATCCATTTGATAGACGTTAAATTGTTTATGACAAGCATAGGCAAGAAACATTCTATTAGCTTCTAATATTGCTATAGGCACAAATGTTTCATCAAAATCCAGTCCTTCTATTTGAGCATACCCTTTACAAACCAATTGGGCTTTATTTATTACAATATTTCCTTTCTCATTCATCTTATTTTTGTAGACCCATTTTAATCCTATTACATTTTTATCTGTTGGCCTAGGAATGAGTTCTCAAGTGTCATTATTTTCAATTTGATCCAGTTCCTCATTCATTGATTTAAACCAATTTATGTCTTTACTGGCCTCATTGAAGTTCTTGGGTTTCTCCATGGATATGAAGGCTATATGTGATTTCTCAGTGTTTTTTATTATCCTTCTCCTAGTTTGTACACTTTGTCTTTTTCACCAATTATGTGACTTGCAGGATGATTCTTTTGAGTAATTATGGAGGAAGAATTTGATGTTGTCTTCTGATTTGAGTTTTCCTGATTATTTGCATCTTCATCTGACTCAGAGTCTTCTTGTTCTAATTCTTGGACCTGTTCAACTTTAAATTCATCTATATCCTCTGTTGTTGATTCAGTATTGTTCACCTCTCTTACTGGAATTCCTTCATCAACTTTTATGTCAATATAGTCAACCAATTTATGCAACCTCTTTTTATAGCATCTATACCCTTTACAATTTGTAGCATTCCCTAATAATATGCCTTCATCAACCCTATCATCATACTTTCCAAGGTTCTCACTATTATTTTTTATGTAGCACTTACTCCCAAATACTTTGAAGTGTTTGATTGAAGCAAGCCTTCCATACCATAGTTCATAAGGTGTCTTGTCATTGTGTGGTCTGAGGTGGGATTTGTTAAGAACATGGACTATTATGTGTATTGCTTCTACCCAGTAGGTTTGACCAATGTTCTTCTCATTCATCATTGACCTGGCCATTTGCTGAACTATTCTGTTTTTCCTATCAACTACTCCATTTTGTTGTGGAGTTCCTGGGATTGTGTATTCTCTCTTGATCCCATGTTTATCACAACATTCCTTGAAATCACTTGGCATAAATTCTCCTCCTTTGTCTGATATTACTTCCTTTAACCTCTTTCCTATTTGATTCTTAGTCAAAGCCTTAAATAATTTAAATTTCTCAAATTCTTCATCTTTTACTTTGAGAAAAGCAACCCAAGTAAGTCTGGAGTAATCGTCAATGATCAACATAAAATATTTTACCTTCCATGTGCCTTCCTGTCTTGATGGTCCACATAAATGCATTTGAACTAATTGGAGTGGTTTTTCTGTTGAAGTATAGCTCTTGGATTTGAACTGTGTCTTGGTTAGATTTCTTACCTGACAGGGTTTACACAAAAAATCTTGTGGCTTTGATATTCTTGGAAGACATTTTATTGCCTCAAGATTTTTGAGCTCGATTAAGTTGTCAAAGTTTAGATGTCCAACTCTCCTATGCCATAACCATATTTCATCATGTTTTCTTAGATGACACTCTTTTTTATCTTCTTTCAACACATATACATTGTTATCTATCCTTATGCCTTTAGCCACAACTTGTCCTGAGGTTACATACATTATCTTGCAATCCTTGGAAGTGAACACCACTTCACATCCTCTATCACAGATTTGACTTAGAATGAGAAAATTATGCTTCAGCCCATCTACAAGCAAAACATCCTGATCTTTTCCTTTTCCATTACTTACACTTACCATCCCTTTACCCTTGATTTTAACTAGAGCATCATTTCCAAAGGTTACGTTTCCTTATTTTCTTTCACATAGAGATAAAAACTGTTGGTTGTGGAGTCTGATTATCTTCCTGATTTAGAGGTCTTTTACTTTCATCCTTGTTTATACCCCATGTCGTATTTACACCCCAGAAGTATGTACACTCTTCCACGCTGGGGGGTTTGGGGGCGAAGCCCCCAAAGAAAAAAATGCCTTGTAAAAGTATATTGTAATTTCATTGTAAATCTGGACCGTTCATTATAAGGTCACAGATCTAATGATAGAGATTATGTTAGGGTTTTTTTCCCTAGAAGGCAACCCTCTTTTATGAGGGAAATGTATTGCGGCTATGGAGGTTGGTGAGTATTGTATTCTAAGAGAGGAGACTGTGAGAGAAAGAAGAGAAAGTTACAACGGGTTTTGCTATAGGTTGTATCCCTTCATTTTGCTAGATAATAATAAAGAAAGGACCTGGCAATTTCTTTGGTGGACGTAGCCCACACTGGGTGAACCACGTAAATATGTGTCTCTCTTGTATTGTGTATCTTCTGTGTTTTGTTTCTGCATTTGTTTTATTTTATTTCTCCAGGGTCCTGTTTTTCTAACAGAAACTTACCTTTGTCTCCCGTCATATGTTTGGAGCATCCACTATCAATATACCATGGGTGATTTTTTCTTTGAGATGACAACACTAGTCCACACTTGTGATTTTATTTCTTCTTCCAAACCTTGACATTTTTAGTAGAAGGATTCAAATCTGGCTCGTAGTTCCTTAAGCGACAGTCTGCAGCTTTATGTCCAAAATTATGGCAGTTGTAACATTCTGGTTCATTGAATAAAGGATCATAAGGATTGTTATGCTTAACATGTGCCCCTTTTCCAACCATCACATGATTCATAGCCTGTGATTGTTTGTTACTTGACTATCTCATTCTTTGTTGCGGCAAATATCTATTCCTTGAGTGTTTTGCTTGCTCATATCTAAATCTTAAAGAACAGTTTAGAGCTTTGTGACCCAAATTTGAACAGAAAAAACAATATCCAGAGAAAAATCATTTGTACCTAGAAAATGGCTGTCTTCTTTGAGCAGGCCGATTCCTTTGTTCTACAGTTTTAGTTCTATTACTTTTTATTTCACTCTTCCTTGGCAACTGATTATCTTCCTCTGTTTCTCCATATTTTTTGTTGTCAATGAATGTAGATTTGAAAAACTTGATGGAATCTTTGTTTCTTGGCTTACTACAACTTGATCCTTCTTCATAACCCAAAACAATTTTCAAATTTGGATTCCTTTGCTGATTTAGAATGGTGGTTAATCCTTCTGAGGCTTTAATGCTTGGAATGTTTTGGAGATACAATGTTGTGAACTTCTCCATCTCTTTTTTTGGTCTTTATTACCACTTCCTCCAAGGCTTACACATATTGCCTTCTTCTTTGATAACTGTTGTTTCGGAATGTCCTCTATATTCTTTGCCTCTTATAAATCCACCTTTAGCAGGGCAAAGTCTTCATCATTCTTATCAAACTGTATCAACAACTTTTTTTTTTTTTTCTCGATTCCGAGTCTGTCAATTTCTTCTAAGGCATTGATTAGTTCAACTTCCATATCAACCACAAATTCTTCATCATTAGCATCACTTCCTGTGATTTTATTATTATAATCCTCTTTGGACATAAGCATGAAGTCATTTACCTCATCTTCACAGAAAGAGTCACTATCTGTGTCTTCTGAAGAGTCATCATTGTTTACGCATAAAATTTTATTTTTATCAAATCTTTTGGATTTGTACTTCTTTTCACCTTCAGAATTCTAATCCTTATTCTTGCGTGGACACTTAGATGCAAAGTGACCTATATTTCCATAGTTAAAACACTTGAAGGGAAACTTTCCTTGATACTTGCGTGATCCTTTCTTTAGTGTTCTTACAAATTTGCTTCAATTTCATTAGGCTCATAATCCTCATCCTTATCTGCTTTAAATGATGCTTCTCTAGAGGTGGGTTTATCTTTACCTATGTTCATTTCATATGCATTCTACGTTCCTAGAAGTTGATCAAAAGCGAAATCTTTTATATCATTAATTTATTCTATAGTAGAGACCTTCGGGTTGAATCTATCTGGCAGAGATCTCAAAATTTTCTGAACTAAAGAGGGTTCCTCAATTTTTTCACCAAGTGCTTTCATTGCATTTACTATTTCTTCAACTCTCAGAAAGTACTTCCCAACAGTTTCATCCTCTTTCATCTTTAGCTGTTCAAACTGTACTCTGTAGGTTTGAAGCTTGGTATCCTTTACCTTTTCATTACCTTCATAACTGCTAATGAGTTTGTCCCACATTTCTTTGGCAGTTTCTAAGTGCATAACTTTTACAAATTCTTCTTTTGCAAGCCCACTCAGAATAGAATTCATATCCTTGGAGTTGAAGCTAAACTCTAGCTTGTCATCCTTATTAGCTAGTATAACTGGATTTACATAACCAGTCTCTACCACATCCCAGACATCTAAACCTAAATCCATTATGTAATTTCTCATCCTAACTTTCCAGAAGAAAAAGTTTGTTCCATTGAACATGGGGGCCTTATTGGTTGAAGTTCCTTCATGGCTTGACATTTTTAAGCTTACTAATCTACCTTTATATAAAAGGAACCTGGCTCTGATACCAATTGTTGGAAAATTGAGAGGGGGGGTGAATCAATTGTTACTGTGCTTAAACAATTATACCCATTTTAAACTCTTCAAATAAAACTCAATCACGATCACAATGATACAGAGAAGTAAGCACTAGAATATTAAACATCAATCGCACACATGAAATACA
>JZKD02S1124158.1:0-12950 GCA_000966675.3 Picea glauca | reverse complement strand
TATTTTATTTTTTTTTTAATTTCTGCATTTGTTTTATTTTATTGCTCTGTGATCCTGTTTTTATAACAAGTGGTATCAGAGCGAAAGGTAACTTGCAGAAAAATAGGGTCCTTGGTTCGAGTGGGAGAAATGGCGGAAGATAAAAAGTTTATGGTCAATAAATTTAACAACCAAAACTACCAGTTATGGGAGATGAAAATGGAAGATTATTTATATCAGAAGGATCTATTCCTACCATTGGGTGAAATAGAAAAGAAGCCGACAACCATGAAGGATGAAAAATGGGAGGTTCTTGACAGAAAGGCACTAGGAAACGATACGGTTGAGCGTGGCAGCGTCAGTGGCTTTCAATATTTCAAAAGAAAAGACAATGAAGGAGATGATGGACGCATTGTCTAAACTGTATGAAAAAACCTCGGCGTCCAATACGGTATTTCTAATGAAGATATTTTTTAATATGAAGATGTTAAAAGGTGGGTATGTTGCAGATCATTTAAATGAATTTAATACGGTTACTAATCAACTAAGTTATGTAAAAGTGGACTTTGATGATGAGGTCAGGGCTTTTATAATCTTGTGCTCATTACCAGAAAGTTGGAACGGCTTGGTCATGGTTGTAAGTAACTTTGTCTCTAGTTCAAACACTCTAAAATTTGATGTTGTTGGTGTTATCCTTAGCGAGGAAATGTGACGGAAAAGCACATGTGAGACATCAAGTAATGCATTAAACATGGAGAACAAGGGAAGACAAAAGGATAGAAGAAAGGGCTTAGGGAACTACGATAATTCTAGGAAGGGCAAATCCAAATCTATACTGGGAAAGATAGAGTGCTTGAATTGTGGGAAGAAAGGACATATGAAGAAAGACTATAGAGCTCCAAAGAATCAAAGCGATGAACAACAAGAGAAAAATCAAGAATAAAATGTAACAGGTGATGTGTTACAAGATGCTTTTATTCTTTTTGTAGATAATATTTATGAATCTTGGGTAGTAGATTCAGGGGATTCATTTCATGCCACACCCCATAGAAAACATTTTCTAGATTATGTTCAAGGTGATTTTGGACAGGTTCATTTGGTTGATGATGCACCATGCAAAATTGTTGGAATGGGTAAGATACAAATAAAGCAAAATAATGGAAACCAATGGTTATTGAAAGAGGTAAGACGTGTTCCAGATCTAGGGAAAAATATAATTTCAACAGGGCAGTTGGCAAGTGAAGGGTGTATATCTATATTTACAGATAAGGCGTGGAACGTCACCAAAGGATCATTGGAGATAGAAAAAGGAGAGAAGGTAGGTACATTGTATTTATGTACTGGTAATATTGATTCTTCTATCTCTTTAGCTTCTACAAGAGTGGATACATGATCCGAAAAGATATTTTAACGACAATGGATGAGTTTTAAAGCATGAGTTAAATTACCATTTAGGAATTGAATGAAAGAGGAAGAATTATATATGAAACATAGCAGCCATATAAACATATACATATTTGGAAATAAACATAAAGCAACAACAAACCATAACAAGAGAAGTTGATAAAGGAGTTCGGCAATCTCGCCTATGTCTTCGGGCCTTTGTCTCAGTGGGTGAGGATTTCTTATTTATGTTAAAAGATTTAAAAGTACATCATAACAGTGCCAAAATGATTACAAACTGATCTGGTTGCATTCTATCAGATCTCAAGAACCCAACAAAATTTATGACACTGAAAACGGATGAACGGAGCTCCTAGAAATGTCCCGCAAAGGTGCTCTCCTCAATGGCTTCCTTGCATAAAAATGGATTTGGCTCAACAATCCTTCAGCAATTTCCTATTTAGAACCTCCTTTATGGCTTCAAGAACCTCTGGTTTATATAGGCCTGAAGTTGGTAACAATATCCCAACTTCCCCCCAAGATCCTCCAAAAATGGATTAAATCTCCCAAATCTGGCCAATAATCCATTAAAAATATTATTATAAAGTTAAAAACCCACAAATAGGAATAATACAGGGCATGGCCGCTTTTCCTCATGCTCTTGGTCACCTGGGTTGGCGCTGATTCGTTGGCCCTTTATATGTTGGCCCCTGGTTACATGCATTGTGACCATGTGTCTGCACCCCCAAGCTCCACACGCCCAAAAGTTGTATAGGCCCCTGGTCAAACCCCTTGGTCATGCGCCCTTGGTCAGTGGGCTAGCATGACTGAATGGACGCCAACCCACAACATATTAGTGCTAATTGTATAGGAGTCTGGGTCATATGGGGTGGTTATCGTAAACAGTGGCTTAAACCACAATGAATCTGCACCAACATATACACAAGGGTCATATGTCATGGATGTATGCGCATATGCCAATGGATCAGGGGCTATACCATACTTCTGCGCCAATGGATATAAGGTAAGGTCTCTGGTTACATGGAGTGGTCATGTGGAATAAGGTATGTGTCGGGGCTGGGGCCTAGCCCCGGCCCTATTCTCCACCCAGTTCACCACAATTCAAGTTTAAATATCAACGACGCCACCATAGGTTAAGATCCACTGTGTAGGTGGGTTGGTAGCTTGGCCTACATGAGGATTTGCCTACCCATGGAGGTCACGGGTTCGACCCCCACGGACCCTCAAACAAACTTTTAACCAAAGCCAAATAAGGGGAGCTATGTGGTAGCCCGAGACTGGGCCACGTGGCACCATACTATTCACCTGATAAATTCCACGTCAACCCATACCAATTGTACCTGCCACGTCAGTGTGTGCCACGTGTCACCCTTGCATTGGTTTCATGTGTCATGATCTGACTTTCCCACATTTGCACCTTCCCATGTCAGTGCCAGCACACCTTGCCACGTCATTTGTACGGTCGTACGACTTGTACAGTCAGATGTCACGTCAGTACTGTACGGACTGAACTATCAACATTTTTTTGCTTGTTTGACGAAACAAACAGATCGCGATATCTTTTGCATACGACGTTTGTTTGAGCTTGTTCAAGTTGTGTTGGGTTCGTATCGACGAGGCCTACGCACATGTTCATTTTGAAGCCATTATGAGAACTTTTATTTTTAGGCCTTCCTGGACCCATTTTGGT
The DNA here is from genome assembly GCA_000966675.3 of Picea glauca. Classification (NCBI taxonomy): domain Eukaryota; kingdom Viridiplantae; phylum Streptophyta; class Pinopsida; order Pinales; family Pinaceae; genus Picea; species Picea glauca. The sequence continues at coordinate 9,877 of JZKD02S1124158.1, read as the reverse complement.
CCTGAGATCCAATTCTGGATCACACCTCCCCACTAAAGACCTTTTGGTCCTCCAAAAGGTTACTGACCAGTCATCAAGTGCGAGATAGGCCACCCCACTTGCTATTTGTCTTTAAACTTTTCCCTGTGCGCTTGTCTCATCAATATCAACTATAAAACAACCATGATAATTGGTAGCATATTGTTAGCCACTTGTACTGTGTCACATCTTACTGAAGCCACTATCATCCACGTTGACAACATTACCAATGATAACATCAAAAATATGATTGCAAATGAGCTAATATGTTTGTAATACTTGCACAACATTATCTTATCTTGAATCAAAGGGTGATTGATCTTCCATTCTACAATCATCTCATGTTCTTTCTTACGATCAATTACTTGATTTGAAACAATTATAGGTGTGTTGCTTGCATGAACTGCCTTTATTAATTGTTCCATTGTTTAAAGAGATTGATTGGCTTTTAAATGATGAGAATGTACCACATATTCTTTGCCTGCTTTGATTAAGTGATATTGATTATGTTCTCTGTATAAGATTGTTTTGCGATCATACAAGTAAGCATTGCCTAAGACCATTCCACATTCATTGACTGACACCACATCACATGTTACCTCATCCACAAACTTAGATGAAACTAAAAACTTTAATGTGCATTGCTTTGTTATGTGCAATTTATGATTGTTTCTTATCCATTTAAGTGAGTAAGGCTTATGATGCATCTGAGTGTTTAATCCCAATTGTTTAACCAATTTCTCTAAAATAAAGTTAGATTGAGATCCATTATCTATCAATGTGTCGACCTTAGTATGCCTCATAATGACCCTTATGTGAAACAATTTACTTCTAGAATAAAATCCATCACCAATTTTACCTACCAAACCAACCAATGAGACTTTAGATTCATCACCCGAATCCGATCCCAAGTTTGTTGGTTGTGTTGTTTTTGCAATTGTTTGCCTCCCTTTCCTCTCTTTGAACCACTTCAATCTCTTCTCGGGATGCAATTTCCTGTAATGGTCCTCATCATGCCCTTCTTTCTTGCAATGCTTGCAAGAGGGATTCTCTTCCCTTCTGGCCACTGAATTTTCCTTCTTTCCATTCTACTTTTGTTTGTCCTCTTTCCTTGAAGACGATTCCCCGAATACACCAACCCTTGTTTTCTCTGCTTCAATGTACGTTGCTTGAACATAAACCTCTTCAAGATTAGTAGGTCCAAACATAAATACAGTGTTACGAATATGTGCAAGTAAACCTCCTATATACTTCATAAGAGTTTCTTGGCTATGTAAAGGAATATCTAACATCAATGCCATCTTATGAAAACCATTTGTGTATTCTTGCACTGTTTGTCCTTTTCTTAGTTTAAGAGCTTGCCATTCAATTAAATATTTCTCTTTATAACCCAAAGGATAGAATTACTTTCTAAGTGAAGAAACAAATGCTTTCCATGATGGAAATACATTACCCACTTGTTGTGTGCCATTTTGCAACTCACTTTTCCACCAGATGAGTGTTGTGCCTGCAAGTCTAAGCGATGCCAACATGATTTGAGTTGCCTCATCCTTGATTTGTTGCACACTACAATAAACCTCCATATGCCTGACCCATTTATCAAGCCTCTCTGCATTGACTTCACCATCATACATAGGTAATTCAAATTTCACATCAAGTTTTAGTAAAGGCATATCATGTTGGCATCCATATAAACATATACAGATATGCAAATAATCATAAATCAACAACAAACCATAACAAGAGAAGTTGATAACAGAGTTCGGCAATCTTGCCTACGTCTTCGGGTCTTTGTCTCAGTGGGTGAGGCTTTCTTATTTATGTTCAAAGATTTAAAAGTACATCATAACAGTGCCAAAAGGATTATAAATTGATATGGTCGTGTTCTACCACATCTCAAGAACCCAACAAAAATGACGACACTAAAAACGGATGAACGGAGCTCCCAGAAATGTCCCACAAAGGTGCTCTCCTCAATGGATTCCCTGCATAAAAATGGCTTTGGCTCAACAATCCTTCAGAAATTTCATTTTTTGAACCTCCTTTATGGCTTCAAGAAACTATGGTTTATAAAGTCCTGAATTTGGTAACAATCTCCCAACCTCCCCCCAAGATCTGGCCTCAAAAAGGGCCCAAGATCCTCCAAAAATGGATTAAATCTCCCAAATCCGGCCAATAATCCATAAAAAATCTTATTATAAAGTTTAAAACCCAAAAATAGGAATAATACAGGGTGCATCCCCTTTTCCTCATGCTCCTAGTCACCTAGGTGCCTCCATGTGGCCCTGGGCTGGCACTGATTTGTTGGCCCCTTATCTGATGGCCTCTGGTTACATGCGTTGTGAACATGTGTTCACGCTCCCAAGCTCCATGTGCCCAAAATTTGTATAGTCCTCTGGTCAAACCCCCTGGTCGCATGCCCTTGGTCGACAGGCTAGCTCAACCGACCGGACGCCAACCCACAACATATCCGCGCTAACTGTATAGGAGTTCGGGTCATATGGAGTGGTTACCATAAACAGGGGCTTAAACCACAACGAATCTATGCCAACATTTACACAAGGGTCATATATCATGGATGTATGCACATATGCCAATGGACCAGGGGCTATACCATACTTATGTGCCAACAAATATAAGGTAAGGTCTCTAGTTACATGGAGTGGTTGTGTGGAATAATGTATGTGTCGGGGCTAGGGCCTAGTCCCGGCCCTATTCTTTGCCCATTTCACCACAATTCAATTTTAAATATCAACAAAGCCACCATAGGTTAAGAACCACTGTGTAAGCGGGCTGGTATCCTAGCCTACCCGAGGACTTGGCCTCCCATGGAGGTCATGGGTTCGACCCCCACGGACCCTCAAACAAACTTTTAACCAAAGACAAATAAGGGGTGCCACGTGGCATCCCAAGACTGGGCCACATGGAACCATACTATTCACCCAATAAATTCTATGTGTCACACAATCATTCGACCACATGTACTTGCCTAGTCAGTACATCTCCACGTCATCCCATGCCAATTGTACCTGGCACGTTAGCCTATGCCACGTGTCACCCTTGTAGTGGTGCCACATGTCATGATATGACTCGTCCACATCTGCACCTACCCATGTCAACGCCAATGCACCCTGCCACGTCAGTTGTACATTCGTACAGCCTATACAGTCAGCTGCCACGTTAGCACTATACGAATTGTACAGCCAACATTTTTTTGCTTGTTTGACGAAACGAATAGATCACAATATCTTTCCCATACAACGTTTATTTGAGCTCATTCAAGTTGCGTTGGGTTTGTATCGATGAGGCCTATGCACACATCTGTTTTGAAGCCATTCTGAGCAGTTTGAGTTTTAGGCCTTCTTGGACCCATTTTGGTCCCAAGATCCAATTCTAGATCAATACAACACTTTGACATCATAGGCTTGGAAACATGAGTGAGAAGGGGATGCAGATACTTCACAAAAGAAAAAAAAATCCAGATCTTAAACAAATTGATTTGGATTTATGTGAACATTGTGTTTATGGAAAACATAAGACAATCATATTTCTCAGAGTTGGAAAAGAAAAGAAGAGTGAAAGGTTAGAGCTTGTGCATGACCAACTCAGGTATCATCTCTTGGTGGATCTCATTATTATGTTACTTTTATGAATGATGCAACTAGAAAAACTTGGGTTTGTTGCATTCGACAAAAATATGATGTTTTTGACACTTTTAAGAAATGGAGAGATTTGATTGAGAATGAGACAAGAAAAAAGGTTGAAGTGTCTCAGATCAAACAATGGAGGTGAATATTGCAGCAAGAAGTTTGATGATTATTGTTCATACCATGGGATTCGTAGAGAGAAAACAATTATGGGAACACCATAAGAAAATGGTGTGTCAGAAAGGATGAACATGACAATCATGGAGCATGCAAGGAGTATGAGATTACATGCAAGGTTTCCCTTACAGTTTTTGGTAGATGTTGTAAATAGTGTCATTTACTTAATAAACATAGGACCTTCAAGCTCTTTGGATGGTGGCATTCCAGAGGAGGCATGTACAACTAAAAAGTTAATCTATTCATTTATGAAGACATTCAGTTGTGAAGCAATTGTCCATATTGATAAAGAAAATAGAACAAAGATTGAAGCAAAAACCAAGAAGTGTACTTTTATTGGATATGGTGTTAATAATTTTGGTTATCGCTTGTGGGATTATGAAAATCAAAAAATCATTAGAAGTAGATATTTCATATTCAATGAGAAGGTAATGTACAAAGATCAGTTACAGGGAAAGAAATAGGAAAAAGAAAAATCAGAATACACAATGCTTGATGAGATCACTGAAAAAGAAATTCCAAAGGTACCAAAAAATCAAAATGTACAACAACAGGAGCAGCATGCACCTCAAACTCCTACAAGTGTTGTCAGAAGATATACCAGGTTAAGTATATCCCCTGAAATATACTTTCCTTCATTGTATTATTTATTGTTGATTGATTCTGGTGAACCAGAAGGTTGTGAAGCAGCAATGCAGGTAGATACTAAAAATAAGTGGGAGCAAGGCATGAAATAGGAAATGGATTCCTTGGTAAATAACCATACTTGGGACTTGAATCAGTTGCCTGCAGGAAAAAGAGCATTGCAGAATAAATGGTTTTACATGTTGAAGGAAGAATATGGAGGAAAAAAATGGTACAAGGCTAGACTTGTTGAAAAGGCGTTTGCACAAAAGAAATGTATAGATTTTGATGAAATGTTTTCTCCTTTTGTTAAAATGACTTCAATTGGGGCTATTTTAAGTCTTGTGGCAGTAGAATATTTGTCTCTTGAACAGTTAGATGTAAAAACAATTTTTCTTCATGGGGATTTGGAGGAAGAGATTTATATGCAGCAGCCACAAGGGTGTGAGGTCAAAGGAAAGGAGAATTTTGTATGCAGGTTGAAGAAGAGTTTGTATGGCCTAAAGAAAGATTTAAGGCAGTGGTATTTGAATTTTGATAGGTTTATGACAGAACAAGGTTATAGTAGATGTCATTCTGATCACTGTGTTTATTTTAAAAGGCTAGAAAATGGAAGGTATATTATCTTGCTATTGTATGTAGATGACATGCTTGTTGCAGGGTCTAATATGCAGGACATAAATATGCTCAAGAAGAAATTAGATAATTCATTTGCGATGAAGTATTTGTGTGTTGCAAATAAAATCCTTGGTATGAAAATAACAAGAGACAGGAAAGATCACAAATTGGCATTGTCTTAAGGTGAGTACATAGAGAAGGTGTTGGAGAGGTTTATAATGCAAAATGAAAAACCGGTTAGTACACCTTTGACCAACCATTTCAAATTAACTAAGGAAATGTGTCCCAAGAAACAAGAGGAGACAGAATACATGTCTAGGGTCCCTTATTCATCAGCAGTTGGCAGCTTGATGTATGTGATGGTTTGGACAAGACCATAGATTGCACATGTAGTGGGAGTTGTGATCATGTATATGATCAATCCATGTAAATAACATTGGGATTCTCATGTATTTGAGAGGCACTGCTACTCGTGCATTATGTTTTGTAGGTTCATACATTGTTCTACAGGGATATGTTGATTCAGATATGGCAGGTGATAAAGACAGTAGGAAGAGAACCATAAGGTATGTTTTTATTGTAGGTGGAACAACAGTAAGTTGGATTTCAAAACTGCAAAAGGTTGTTGCACTTTCAACAACGGAAGTAGAGTATGTTTCTACTACAGAGGCTAGTAAAGAGATGATTTGGTTATAGAGGTTTATGGAGGAATTGGGAAAGAAGAAGGATAATAACATGTTGTACTGTGAGATTGAGAGTGTCATTCATCTTGCAAATAAATCATCCTTCCATTTGAAGACTAAGCATATACAACTCATGGACCATTTCATATGATCTGTCTTGGAAGATGGACATTTGAAGTTGGAAAAGACACATACTAGCCAAAATCTTGTAGACATGTTAACAAAGGCAGTAACCAGGGAGAAATTGAGTTCCTGCTCAGTTTCATTTGGACTTCAAGCATGAAGGTGAAGATGAGAAATTTTCCAAGTCCAAGGTGGAGTATAGTCCAGTAGGTACAACAATAGTGGAGTTGTTGAGATCAGTCTCCAAGTGGGAGATTGTTGGTTGTAGATCCTGATTATCTTCCTGATTCAGAGGTTTGTTTCAACCGTGCTTGAACCCATTCCTAATAGGGGGGTGTGGGGGGTATTTACCCCCCAAAACTGTCACCGAATGGGGGAAACGACAATTTTTGTAGCCCACCCTGGCAGGGGATTTGGGGGCAGCGCCCCCGAAGTGAAATTTTGAGAAAAATTGGCATGTAAAATATTGTAATTCTGTAGTCAATCTGGACCATTCATTATAAGGTCGCATATCTCATGACATAAGTTATTTTAGGGTTTTTTTCCCTAGAAGGAAACACTCTCTTATGAGGGAATTGTATTGTGGTTGTGTATTATCACAAATATTGTATTATGAGAGAAGATATTGTAAGAGAAAGAAGAGGAAGTTACAACATGTGTACTATAGGTTTTATCCCTTCATTTTGTTGGATAATAAAAAGGAAGGACCTGGAAATTTCTCTAGTGGACATATCCCTCACTAAGTGAACCGTGTATATCTGTGTCTCTATTGTATTGTGTATCTTATGTGTTTTATTTATGCATTTGTTTTATTTTATTGCTCCACTATCATTTTTTTCTAACAAAAGATACATAGTATACATACCTACTTAGAGACGTTGATGGCATTGGACCGCATACATATGAGTGGATAAGTTCCAAAAGGCCTTCTGCTTTACTATCGCTCTTTGGAAAATGATTCTTTATGTTCTCTCCTTGTGCACATCCCTTGCATACACCTTCATGATCAACCTTTAGTTATGGTAAACATGTAACTACCTTGCTTACATATGGTAAGGCTTTGTAGTTGATGTGAGATAATCTTCTATGCGAAAGTTCACAAGGACTTTCAATAGAGTGATTCAAAGCTACATCTAAGTGACCCTTTAACTTGTACAAACCACCTTCTTTTATTCCAATAACAACTGCATCTTCTATATTTTTTCCTTTAGACCACATAAGAACTTCATCGTCTATGAATGCAACCCTGAAACATTTATTATCTAGGGCTGAAATATAAAGTAAGTTCTTTTTCAAACCTGGTACATAGAGTACATTCTTCATTCTCATCGGAGTTCTTGAATCAAGTTTGTAGGTGGATTTTCCCATTCCTTTGATTGGGTATTGATAATCATCTCCCAGTGAAACTTTCTGGGGGGAGTCCTTCTCTATAAGTCTGGAGAGAGTGTTCTTTTGACCTATCATGTGCTTAGAGGCACCACTATCTATGAGCCAAGTATCCTCTCCAAGTGTCATGTATCCTGAGAGAGTGGAAAATAAAACATATCCTTCAATGTCATCTTTAGCTAACTTGTTGGGTGGCTCATCATCTTCAGCTGCATGGGCATGATGTATTTTGTTATTTATCTTCTTGTATTCTTCCCTTCTCGCAGGACAATTCTTAGCAATTCTTAGGACTGGTAGGAGGAAAAGTATTTTTTCCTTCTTTGACCTTTATGATATTTTTGGAATCTCTTCATAGAGTGAGACTCTTTATGAAAGTGAGTCTCCTTTTTAAAATTATACTTTCCCTTTCCACCCTTAGCATGATCAGCTAGGGATTGATCTTCATCTCTTAATAGGATGGATTCTCGGTTGGTCACTCTTGCTTCTTCTTGAACACATTCTTCCCATAAACTGTCAAATTTGATATTCTCTTTTCTTGTGCAAATAGTTTGGATGAAGGCATCGCAAGGTCTTGTGAGACCATTAAGAGTTGTCATCGCGAGTTCATATTCATCTAAGTTGTCTCCAATTTCCTCTAGTTGTTCCTTGAATTGAAAAACCCTAGAGATATAGTCTTGAACTATTTTTCCTTTTTGCATCTTTGTATTCTTGAGTTGGGTTCTCAAGTTCATCTTCTAGTTGATGTTCCTTCCTTCATATGTTCTGGTTAGGGAATCAAACTCATATTTTGGAGTATTATTAGAAGACCCTTGAGGGATCATGTGGTCTTTAATGGAATCTGCAATTATTCTCTTAGCCTTAGTCATATCCTTCTTATACTTCTCTTTGGTTGCATTTTCTTTTATGAATTTTGCAAGGTCAATCTCTTCAAGAATGAGTCCAATTTTGTACTTCCAGGCACAAAACTTTTCCGCACCTTCTAACTTGTCAACAAGCTTGGTGCTTGGAGACATATTGACATGGACCTAAGAAAATGACTAGAAAATGAAACTGAGCTTACCAGGAGATGCGTTGGGTGGAGGCAAGTTTGTTGGAGATTACTGTTTTTTAAAAATATAAGTTTTACCCCTTGAAACTTGACTTGCGCAATTCTAGAATGGTACTTCTGGTATTGGTTCTGGTTTCCTGGTACCAGCAAAACTAGGGTTTGACTTTCTAAAGAATCTAGCCACTGAAAAAGTTTTCTCAAACTGCCAAAAGATGTGCTAGGGAAAGACACACTTCCCAAGGTGGTATTTGGTGAAAATATTCCTCTTCAGTAAGAAGCCCTAATTTTCGTGTACGACAACAGTGACGTCTAAATACCCAATGAAAGATACTCTATTCATTCAAGCTCTGAAACCATGTTAAGTTTTTAATGTTGTTATTAGGTTATTTCCAAATTACAAGAGCATTCAATGCATTTCCAAAAAAACAATATAAAGAGGATCACCAAAAGAAACAAAATCACAAGGTACACAACATTTTGTATTGGGAAACCCTCATGGGGGAGAAAACCCAACAAAACTTCCTCAATAATAGATTGCCAATACAATGCCAAGAGTAAGACCAAAACACCAAAGACAAACCAAGACTGAGCATGTGCATCTCTTCTCCTTCATTAGAATTCTTCCTGCAAATGCAACTGCCTTCAAGATATGCGCACTAGATGAGTGAGTGAGTGTGTGTAAATGAGACACCCACCTCACATATAAATACAAGGGTGAGATGGTGCTATGGTTGTGTCTCTTCACTTGGTTGATATGACTTCTCTTAGAAGTGGTTAAAACCACTTTATAATTACTAGGGGACGACTTTACAAATACCACCATACAAATATAGTTTGACCAATCCACAAAAGGGGATTTTGATCTTATACAAGACCCGACTTGATAAATCCACAAAAGGGAATTTTATCTATATAATAATAACTCAAATATAATTAGAATATTCTTCAAAGTTACAATATTTCAACATTTGGTTTAATGTGGCAATTGTGCCAGGCCTTCTCTCTGGATTTCTGAACCTGTTGATGGAATCCTGCAATAAATATATCCTTCTCAAGATGAACTAGTTGCACCAATCTCTCCTATATTTCACCAGTATCGAAGAGCTCAGTGACGACTGCAATGCATAGGCTAGGTAGAATGAACTCCATTGACATTATTGCTTCATGTCCATAGACCAACTGGAAAGGTGTCTACCTTGTCAACTTCTTAGTTTAAGTTATGTATGCCCATAGTACTGTTGGGATGCATAGGTCCCAATCATATCTCCCAACATTTCATATTGTTTTCAAAGAATTATCTAAAATCTTATTAAAAGCTTCCATTGTGTCATTATCTTGCGGGTAATATGGTGTACTCTTTTGATGGTGAACCGAAACTCCTTCGTTAATTCTATAATTGTTATGTTCATAAAGTGCGTACCTTGATCACTAATTAATATGCACGGACACCCAAACCTTGTGACTACATTCTCAAAGAGAAACCGTGCAACAGTCTCTGCAGTGCAATCAACAACTAGGGTTGCTTCTACCCACATGGTCAAGTACTATATTGC
>JZKD02S1124157.1:116729-142281 GCA_000966675.3 Picea glauca | reverse complement strand
GCCTCTGTTCCATGGGTTTCCATTGCCGAAACACTCTTATTATTTGCTTGATCATTTGACTCCATGCCCAATGGAATACCTCCCGGTCCAAACCACCAACCCTAAAAAAACCAAAAATTTATGTTACCCACATATCTGCCCACTATTAATATTATTGAATATCCTATTGTGACATATTTTCAAGAGATCCCTCTTGGGTTGGAAGGGGCAGTTTCCAATCAAAAGTGGTTCGAGGTTATCTCAGAATTTACTTGACTTGCGTACAACCCAAGTCAAGTTCGAGTGACAAAATTTACTTCATTTAAAATGTGCTAAGGATTGGCTCTATTACAGCCTATAACCAACTCTTGTGACAACATGCCTCACTCGTAGATGGAAAAAGAGGTAATAAAACTTATGGATTTCTTACATACTTGCACTAATTTGATTAAGGATGAAAGAGTTGTGCAAGAACTACAATACTTGATCAGACAGTATGAGATAGGAAGGGTAGATCCCCTGCTAAATAAAGAAGTACATCAAGTATCTAGAAAGAGAAGGAAAAACAAGGAACTACACCTTAATGCTCAGATTGGAGACTATGACATAGACAATATGGTCCTCAACTTGGTATTGGAAGTCAATGTTATAATGAAGCAGACCTGGGCACTGATGGGAAAACCTAAGTTGATTTATTCCTCTATCTGACTCAGGATGGCTAATCAATAGAAGGTAAGTCCCTTTGGGATACTGGAGCATGTCCCTTTGGACATCGACGGGGTAAGGACGTTTGCAGACTTTGAAGTGATTGAGATAGTTGATGATTGTTGTCCTTATCCTACGTTGTTGGGCATTGATTGGGATTTCAACAATTCGATTGTGGTTGACTTAAAGAAAAGAAGAATGAAATTTGAAGGTGATGGCCTGAGGTTCACTGCACCTATTGATCCTAATGAAGGTCGTAGATACATAGAACCCATCAGAGAAGAAGATAGTGCTTATGAACTAGAGAACATACATAAATTGACAACAAGAAAGAAGGATTACATTAATCCTACGGAAAATGGAAATTTGAGTTGGCAAAGTGAGAGTGCATGCTCATCAGACTCAAAAGAAGCATTGGAGACCTAAAAGAACTAGATGTATGAATTCTCCACACGACGATGTGCCAGATTGACTAGGGAAGTTCGTTGGATTGGCATAGAAGTAAGTAACATTCCCACATTTGATGGTTTAAATCATTTATAAACTTTCTTATTGGAATTTGAAGAAATTTTAACAGTATAATAGAGGTTGTTGGCATTGGATGAAGCCTTGAAAGAAACACCAGCAAGATGGTGGGGAACACACAAGAAGAACATTGTGAAGTGGGTACAATTTCACACTTTGATGATAGTGCGATTTTTAGACCAAGTCGAAGGGTGCGAAGTTCGATACACAGGTTAGAGCTATCTGAAAGACCATGTGTGGAGTTGTGAGGAGGCCTGGAGAAACATTCATCAAGAACAATGGGTGCATAAGTTCATTAACACTTTGTACACAATGCCTATAAATTGGTAACTTCAAGCGGAACTGCACCTCACCACTTCAGATTGGTACGGTATGACCCAAAAATTTGTAGCTACATTTTTATTTAAAATTCAGTACCCCATAGTAGATCATGCTTTACAAGTTGTAAGACAAAAAGTCTTTGAGGAGGCACCTAACCTCCCTTTGGAGCAAGAAGAAGATGAATGGACTGCACCTCTTCAGAAATTATAGGGTTGTTACAATATTAATGTTTATGAAGATGATGATCTTAGGAATGTGAACATCGCAAAAAATGAAGGATAGAGAGACATAGAAGGGACATGGGTTGAACTAACTTTCATTGGACAACTAATTAAAATCAATAAAGTTAATATTGGAACAGAGAAAGCACCTAAGATGGAAAATATTGGAGATTATTTGGATGATGCCACTATTGATAAGATTACATAATTACTACATGAATACCAGGACTTGTTTCCAACCAAGTTCATAGACATGAATGGCATTAAAGGGCCCATGGGAGAAATGAAGATCCCCTTGAAACCAGATGCAAGGCCATTCAAGAAGAGACCCTATAGATTGAATCCCAAGTATAAGCAGAAAGTTAGGATTGAATTAGATAGAATGTTGGAAGCAGGAATCATAGAACCTGTTGAAGAATCAGAATGGATCAGCCCTATGGTGGTCAAGGATACGAAGCCAAGAGAGATCAGAATCTGTGTAGACTTGAGGAAACTGAATGATGCATTTTTACATGATCCATTCCCTACACTGTCTACTGACAAAGTGTTAGATAATGTAGGAGGACATGAAGTTTACTCCTTCATAGATGGATTTTTAGGTTATCATCAGATCAAGATTGCTAAGGTAGACAGACATAAGACCACATTTGCAATAGAATGGGGTTCTTTCTAGTACACTATGATTCCTTTCAGACTGAAGAATGAACTAGCCATCTTCTCCAGGGTGGTGGTTGAAGCATTCAAGGAATTTTTACATAAATTTTTGGAAGCATATTTTGATGATTGAACTATTTTTATCTTATTCAAAAATCATATTGAATGTTTGATACTAATGTTGGATAAGTGCAGGTAATGCTAGATTGCCTTGAACCTGAAAAAGTGCATTTTCCTTTCACCATTTGAAGTATTGTTGGGATACATAGTATGTAAGAAGGGGTTGTTGGTAGATCCTTCCAAGATCACAATCATTGTTGATCTACCTCCTCCTACATCGGTTAGACAGTTGCGCACTTCACTGGGACATACTGGATACTACATAAAGTTCATCAAGGGATATGCACATATAACAACACCCATGGGAAATCTTTTAAAGAAAGATTGTCCATTTCAATGGTCATAGGAATGCCAGCAGAGCTTCGACAAACTGAAACAAAAAATGGTTACTGCACCTATTCTGGTTTTCCTAGATTGGGGTATGGAATTCCACGTCCATGTCAATGCTTCATATATTGCATTAGGAGCAGTGTTTGCACAACCCAGAGTAGGATATATTGACCACCCAATAGCCTTTGCTAGTAGGAAGCTCTCTACAACTGAGATAAATTACACTACCACTGAGAGAGAAGGTTTAGCTATGGTGTATATGCTACAAAAGTTTAGACACTACTTCTTGGGATGACATTTTAAGATGTTCACTGATCACTCTATGTTGAAATAATTAGTCAAAAATCCAGTGTTGGGGGGAAGAATATTCATATGGATATTGTTATTCTAGGAATACGATTTTGAGATTGTGTTCAAGCCAGGAAGAATGAACAACGGACCTGATCACTTGTCCAAGTTACAACATGGAGAGGAACCTACCAATTTGGGGGATACAATACCAGATGGGCGGTTGTTGGCCATCAGAAAGTTTGATGATCACTTCACCAAGATAGTCCAGTTCCTGTCTACAGGAATGGCACCCTGCGAGTATACAATTATTCAGAAGAAACAACTGGTAGTTCGTGCTGCATATTTTTCACTTATAGTTAGACAACTATATAAGATGGGACCTGATGAGATCTTGAGGAGATGCATTATGGAGGTAGAAATACCACTGATTTTAGAAGAAGCACATGAAGGCATCACAGGAGGACATTATGCTGGAAAAGAAACAGTTCAGAAGGTTCTTAGAGCTAGCCTCTGGTGGACAACTTTACACAAAGATGATAAGGAATACTACAGAGCCTGCGATGTATGCCAAAGAGTTGGGAAACATTCCAGAAGAGATGAGATGCCTTTAGTACCTCAGCTAAATTTAAAGGCATTTGAGAAATGGGCTATTTATTTTGTGGGACCTATTAACCCACCAAGAAGGCACACAGGAGAAAGATACATTATCACTGAGACATAGTATTTGACCAGATGGGAAGAAGCAAGAGCAGTTAAGGACTATAGTGCAACTATAGCTGCACAATTCATATTTGAGGATATCATAACCCAATTTGGATGCCTAAAGATCCTTATGAGCGATAAAGGAACACATTTTATTAATAAGACTATTGAAGCCTTGACTCAGGAATTTGAAGTTCACCATCAAAAGAGCACATCATACCACCCACAAGCGAATGGTACAGTTGAAGCTTTCAATAAGATATTGGAGACTGCGCTGACGAATATTTTTAGTGTTAACAGAGATGAATGGGATTTGAGAGTACCAATAGTGTTATGGGATTATAGAACCACTTGCAAGAAGCTAACAATGCAAAATCCCTTAAAGCTTGTTTATGGCCTGGAAGCAGTGGTACCTATGGAATATTTGGTTCCTAGTATAAGAATTGCATCATTCACAGATATGGATGAAACTGGCGATGTTCAAGACAGGCTTGCGTAGTTGGTAGAACTAGAGGAAGATAGGTTTATAGCAGGATTTCATCAGCAGGTACATAAGGAACAAGAAAAGGCCTACCATGGCAGACATATCAAAAAGAAAGCATTCAAGCAAGGAGATTTGGTATTGGTATATGACAACAAGTTCATGAAGCATCCAGGGAAGTTTAGGACACATTGGATTGGGCCATACAAGGTTTCCTATGTTACAGAAGGTGGAACTATGTAGTTGAAGACCCTGAATAGAGAATGGAAGGAAGGTTTAGTAAGTGGGAGCCAGTTGAAATTGTATTATGACAACCAGATACCTCACATATATTAGTAAAAGTATACGAAGAAGGGTCTAGGTACCAGGTGTAGTTGAAACTGGGTACTAGACACAAAAAATATAGTCTGCACAAGGAAGGGAGGAACTGAGCAGAATGCACGGGTTGCTCCGTGCAATATGAAGTCGAAGTAAAACAAAAGGTCCAGTCTTGCAGTGACTCAAGACGAGTCACATGTGAGTGTTAGGGCATGTTGGCCCTTGGTTATGGAATAAGGAAGAAATCAAAGATGAAGGAAGAGGAAAGATGAAGTACGAACTGTGTGGAAGGCACACAAACTGAGAATGGGTCGAAGCGGTCAAAGAAGCAGAAAATAAGAAGCAAAGTAAGAGAAAGCAAGTCATTGAATGAGAATATCAAGGAAGAAAGATCAGTAGAGAATATGGATCATGGACAAATCAGAAAATGAAAAAAGCCACCAACGGATGGTTTGGAGCACCTCGCAGGAAAGAAGGAAAGACAGGCTGGTGAAGCCCTAAAAATGCGGGTCAAGTGGACCTAGGGTTTTAGACACCTAGGGTTTTGGGATCTAGGGTTTTGACACCTAGAATCCAGTCTAGGGTTGTCCAAGAGTCATTGTAATGTATAAATAAAGGCCAAAAAGAGTTGAGAAGGTTTGTTCTAGGTTGGAAAAAGATTGTAATTATTTTTGTGGTGTGAGAGAAGTATTGTGTTGTAAGAGCATTCCTGTATTGTGGATCTTCAGCTAGGTGCAAAGATCACCCTGCATCTAGGTGCGCAGGGAGGGAAGATAAAGAGAGAAGGAGAGAGAGATATGCAAGATAAGTGCACAGATAGAACTATATGTTTTCATCTAATATATCAAGAAACACAGTTCTGTGGACATAGCCCTAGGGAGAGGGTGAACCACATATATCTTGTTGTTTTGTGTGATTGATGTTGTGTTATTTGTCATTTGATATTTTTTTATTGCATTACTGTGTTGGATCTGAGATATAACTTGCGGAGTAAGCTTAAGTATGGTAAGGGATAACTAGATTTATGTGTGTTGTTGTTTTGGATTCAATTTCCATTTCCTCTAGTTGTAGACACCTGTGTCCTACAACCCCCTATTTCTACTTCAGGTGAGATTGCATCTACTCCATAGGTGTTACCAAAAGGGCCAATAGTTAGGGTTTGTTGGTGCATTGTTGAAGTGATTTACCCTAGGTCTTCCCTTGTGCCAACAAGAAACAAATCCAAGAACTACTCCAAAAGGGTAACATCCATCCCAAATCATCACCTTGCAGGAGCCCAATCATGTTGGTACAAAAGAAAGATGGAACTTGGCGACTCTGCATTGATTACCAAGTCCTGAATAAAATAAAAATAAAAAATTGGTGCCCGATTCCCTGAATCGATGACCTCCTTGATCATCTCACGGGGGCCAGATACTTCAGTAAGATTGATCTAAAGTCTAGCTACCACCAGGTCCTGATAGAACAGATAGATGTATGGAAGACCTCCTTCAAGTCAAAGGAAGGTATTTTTGAATGGTTGATCATGCTCTTTGGTTTGACAAATTCTCTAGCCACTTTCATGAGGATGATGGAAGATATCCTATGACCATTCACCAATATGTTTTGTAGTGGTGTTTCTAGATGACATCCTCATTTACAAAAAGACTTGGGAAGAACACTTGCAGCATATTCAACAGGTTTTGCACACCTTTCGGCATCACCATCTCTACGCCAACTTGAAAAATGCTCCTTCAGAATGGAAAAGGTTCATTACCTGGGCTACATAATTGATAAGCATGGCGTACATGTGGATCCAACCAAAATCCAAGGCATCTGTGACTGGCCATCCCCAACCACACTCACTGAGATTCGAAGATTCTTGGGCCTTACCAATTTCTACCACAGGTTCATGTTGGGATTCTCCCATATTGCATGGGCCCTAAGCCAAGTAACTAGGGGTGGTGGTAAGGAAAAATTTGTGTGGGACTGGTCCCAACAACAAGTGTTTGATGATTTGAAGCATTTCTTGTGCTCATTCCGAATACTTTCACTACTAGACCTGCAACAAACCTTTTAGATCAAGACAAATGCTTTAGACTATGTTGTAGGCATCGTTCTCATTCAGCACAACCACCCCATGGCTTATCATAGTGAGACACTATCAGATGTTGTTCGTAAGTACCCTACTTATGACAAAGAAATGTAATCCATTGTGCAAGCCTTCCACAAGTGGAGACATTAAATTCTTGGGAAGGAGACAGTCATCCAAATTGATCATAATCCATTGCAGTTCATGAAGACACAAGGAATATTGCAGAATGACTGTCATCAGAAGTGGTCCACGTACTTGCATCAATTCCACCTCAACATCAAGTATAAAACATGAAGCACCAATCACATCATTGATTTCCATAGAAGACTGCCAGTCGTGACACTCACCACGGTGCTAGGCTCTTGCGACCATGAGACCTCTGGATGGCCCCAAATCTATGAGGCAGACCCATACTTCTCCACCACCTACCAAATGTTGGGCACAAATGCAGTTGTCACTAATTTTCATCTTCAGGATGGGCTATTGTGTTGTCTGGGCCATATATGTGTTCCATCAAGAGAGCGAGTGAAGATGATCTGGGAAGCCCACTACAGTCAGGTGGTAGGACACTTTGGTGTCAAAATTATAGTGGCAATGCTTCAGAAACATTTCTACTATCCAAAACTTCGACAGGAGGTCAACAAGTATATCAAGTCCTACACTCCCTGAGTGATTTCCAAACCGACCACTAAGAAACAGGGCCTGTACACCCCTCTGAGTACTCCTGACAGGCCATGGGAATCCATCTCAATGGACTACATTTCGAGCCTCTTGTTCACTAAGTGGGGAAATGAATGTGTTTTTGTGGTTGTGGATCACTTTTCTAAGATGGTGATTCTGGTCGCCTACAAGAAGAGCATCACATCAAAGGCCACTGCGAAGAGATTCTTTGAACGAGTATGGGAACATTTCGGAATACCATTAACCATTTTATCATATTGGGATAGTCAATTTCTCAGCACATTCTGTTCAATCCTCTGGTCACTGCTGGACACCAAGCTCACCAAATCCACAACCTTTCACCCCCAGATAGATTGCCAAATCGAGGTTGTAAATTGAATGATCATGCATATCCTGTCATGTATAATTCCAAGAACCCTCGCACATGGGATGAGAGTCTTCCCTATGTTCAACATAGCTACAACCAAGCCCTGCATAGCTCAACTGGCCACAACCCCTTTCAGGTGGAGTTGGGATTCCAACCATTGGGTCCCATAGATGTTGCACTACCCCTTGAGATCACCTTGACCGACTCATCTCATGCTCCAAATGAAGTTGACAAGGCCACCTGGTTCATTGAGTGGATCCAACACATCTTCCAACAGGTTCAGGATATCCTACAGAAGTCCAATGACAAGTACAAGAAACACCACGATACACACCAGGTGCCACATAAGTTTCAGCTGGGTGACAAAGTTTGGTTGCACTTGCAGAAAGAGTGCATTACATGAACCCATCGGAAGCTTCACCCACTTAGTTATTATATGTACACCATCACCAAGGATGTGTATGATAATTCTTTTGATCTCAACATTCCTCCTTTCCTTGTCTTGCACCCAGTGTTCAACGTGGATATCCTTCAACTGTATTTCCCACCATTATTGGACACCTCAGAGGTAGCAAAACAACTGAGGCCAATAGAGAAACCTTGACTACATACAACAAGAATACAATGATCATATTGTGGAAAAATAGATCAAGGTCATTCACCAACAAAGGATCCAACTTTATTGATTTGTCAAAGCAGGGCAGCTCCTACACCAAGGTAGGTGGCTCACCCGGGACCAAATTCAATAGAAATTTCCTCATCTGATGGGGGAACTCAACGAAATAGATACCATTTCTTCCTAAGGGGGGAGGATTTATCTAGATGGATTTATGTGGCCTCCCACCTATTCCAAATGGCTCATTTTGGTAGTTTTCCAGTCTGGCAGTTTTTTCCCTAGTTTTCAGGTCCCTGACTTGCGGGATCGTTTTGAGGCCCTAAACAATGTTTTTTAGGGATCTCCATAGTTGGAGTGCCCTTTGATAGATGGAAACCAAATGTGTATTCCTTAGATAGAACTTTCCAACGGGATATCGTANTTATTTTTCATTTGATATGTTTTTATTGCATTACTTTGTTGGATTTGAGATATAACTTGCGGAGTAAGCTTAAGTACGGTAAGGGATAACTAGATTTATGTGTTTTGTTGTTTTGGATTCAATTTCCATTTCCTCTAGTTGTAGACACCTGTGTCCTACAACCCCCTATTTCTACTTCAGTTGAGATTGCATCTACTCCATAGGTGTTTCCAAAAGGGCCAATAGTTAGGGTTTGTTGGTGCGTTGTTGAAGTGATTTACCCTAGGTCTGCCCTTGTGCCTACAAGCAACAAATCCAAGAACTACTCCACAAGGGTAACATCCATCCCAAATCATCACCTTGCAGGAGCCCAATCATGTTGGTACAAAAGAAAGATGGAACTTGGCGACTCTGCATTGATTACCAAGTCCTGAATAAAATAACAATAAAAAATTGGTGCCCGATTCCCTGAATCGATGACCTCCTTGATCATCTCACGGGGGCCAGATACTTCAGTAAGATTGATCTGAAGTCTAGCTACCACTAGGTCCTGATAGAACAGATAGATGTATGGAAGACCTCCTTCAAGTCAAAGGAAGGTATTTTTGAATGGTTGATCATGCTCTTTGGTTTGACAAATTCTCCAGCCACTTTCATGAGGATGATGGAAGATATCTTATGACCATTCACCAATACGTTTTGTAGTGGTGTATCTAGATGACATCCTCATTTACAAAAAGACTTGGGAAGAACACTTGCAGCATATTCAACAGGTTTTGCACACCTTTCGGCATCACCATCTCTATGCCAACTTGAAAAATGCTCCTTTAGAATGGAAAAGGTTCATTACCTGGGATACATCATTAATAAGCATGGCGTACATGTGGATCCAACCAAAATCCAAGGCATCTGTGATTGGCCAGTCCCAACCACACTCACTGAGCTTCGAAGATTCTTGGGCCTTACCAATTTCTACCGCAGGTTCATGTTGGGATTCTCCCATATTGCATGGGCCCTAACCCAAGTAACCAGGGGTGGTGGTAAGGAAAAATTTGTGTGGGACTGGTCCCAACAACAAGTGTTTGATGATTTGAAGCATCGCTTGCGCTCATTCTGAATACTTTCACTACTAGACCTGCAACAAACCTTTGAGATCAAGACAAATGCTTTAGACTATGTTGTAGGCATCGTTCTCATTCAGCACAACCACCCCATGGCTTATCATAGTGAGACACTATCAGATGTTGTTCGTAAGTACCCTACTTATGACAAAGAAATGTAATCCATTGTGCAAGCCTTCCACAAGTGGAGACATTAAATTCTTGGGAAGGAGACAGTCATCCAAATTGATCATAATCCATTGCAGTTCATGAAGACACAAGGAATATTGCAGAATGACTGTCATCAGAAGTGGTCCACGTACTTGCATCAATTCCACCTCAACATCAAGTATAAAACATGAAGCACCAATCACATCATTGATTTCCATAGAAGACTGCCAGTCGTGACACTCACCACGGTGCTAGGCTCTTGCGACCATGAGACCTCTGGATGGCCCCAAATCTATGAGGCAGACCCATACTTCTCCACCACCTACCAAATGTTGGGCACAAATGCAGTTGTCACTAATTTTCATCTTCAGGATGGGCTATTGTGTTGTCTGGGCCATATATGTGTTCCATCAAGAGAGCGAGTGAAGATGATCTGGGAAGCCCACTACAGTCAGGTGGTAGGACACTTTGGTGTCAAAATTATAGTGGCAATGCTTCAGAAACATTTCTACTATCCAAAACTTCGACAGGAGGTCAACAAGTATATCAAGTCCTACACTCCCTGAGTGATTTCCAAACCGACCACTAAGAAACAGGGCCTGTACACCCCTCTGAGTACTCCTGACAGGCCATGGGAATCCATCTCAATGGACTACATTTCGAGCCTCTTGTTCACTAAGTGGGGAAATGAATGTGTTTTTGTGGTTGTGGATCACTTTTCTAAGATGGTGATTCTGGTCGCCTACAAGAAGAGCATCACATCAAAGGCCACTGCGAAGAGATTCTTTGAACGAGTATGGGAACATTTCGGAATACCATTAACCATTTTATCATATTGGGATAGTCAATTTCTCAGCACATTCTGTTCAATCCTCTGGTCACTGCTGGACACCAAGCTCACCAAATCCACAACCTTTCACCCCCAGATAGATTGCCAAATCGAGGTTGTAAATTGAATGATCATGCATATCCTGTCATGTATAATTCCAAGAACCCTCGCACATGGGATGAGAGTCTTCCCTATGTTCAACATAGCTACAACCAAGCCCTGCATAGCTCAACTGGCCACAACCCCTTTCAGGTGGAGTTGGGATTCCAACCATTGGGTCCCATAGATGTTGCACTACCCCTTGAGATCACCTTGACCGACTCATCTCATGCTCCAAATGAAGTTGACAAGGCCACCTGGTTCATTGAGTGGATCCAACACATCTTCCAACAGGTTCAGGATATCCTACAGAAGTCCAATGACAAGTACAAGAAACACCACGATACACACCAGGTGCCACATAAGTTTCAGCTGGGTGACAAAGTTTGGTTGCACTTGCAGAAAGAGTGCATTACATGAACCCATCGGAAGCTTCACCCACTTAGTTATTATATGTACACCATCACCAAGGATGTGTATGATAATTCTTTTGATCTCAACATTCCTCCTTTCCTTGTCTTGCACCCAGTGTTCAACGTGGATATCCTTCAACTGTATTTCCCACCATTATTGGACACCTCAGAGGTAGCAAAACAACTGAGGCCAATAGAGAAACCTTGACTACATACAACAAGAATACAATGATCATATTGTGGAAAAATAGATCAAGGTCATTCACCAACAAAGGATCCAACTTTATTGATTTGTCAAAGCAGGGCAGCTCCTACACCAAGGTAGGTGGCTCACCCGGGACCAAATTCAATAGAAATTTCCTCATCTGATGGGGGAACTCAACGAAATAGATACCATTTCTTCCTAAGGGGGGAGGATTTATCTAGATGGATTTATGTGGCCTCCCACCTATTCCAAATGGCTCATTTTGGTAGTTTTCCAGTCTGGCAGTTTTTTCCCTAGTTTTCAGGTCCCTGACTTGCGGGATCGTTTTGAGGCCCTAAACAATGTTTTTTAGGGATCTCCATAGTTGGAGTGCCCTTTGATAGATGGAAACCAAATGTGTATTCCTTAGATAGAACTTTCCAACGGGATATCGTACGCCTAAAACATAGATCATATGCAAAAGTTATGACCCCGAGAAGTTGATGTACTAACTTACCCAAATGGGGCCCACATGAATTTTGGTGCTTCATCTCCTAGGGTTAGGTTTTTTGGATGTCTAGGGTTTTTGACATTCCTATTTATTGTAAAATGGCCTTCAGAACTTCATTGTAATTATCTTCTTGCGAATGAGCGCATCCGTCACATCTCTTCTAAGAGATAAGCCACCACCATTCTAGCAAGCTTGTTTCCGCTGCATTTTACAGTTTCAACTTATTTCCTTATTGAATATAAACCAATTTTTTTGTATATCTATTATTCTGTGTTAAGCATATTTTGATAATAATATGTATTCATTTCGTTCTACAAATATATTTTGGATCATATGTAGTTATCCAACCATAGGATACTTACCCTCATTTTGATTGTAATCCTAAAGATGTAATGCACACATCACATATTTTGCAGCAGAATGAATAAAAGAGAAGACGAACTAGATCTTTGTGGATGTAGCCCCAAGAGGGGGTTAACCATGGTAAAACATTTTGTTGTATGTGTAATGAATGATTTCTTTTACTATTCTGTTAATCATCATTTAAATAATGAATGGTTAAAACTAGCTATAATAGCATGCATGCATAGTTAATGATGAGTGAATCCTAGAAGTAGATGAATGATTAATTATGTTGATGCATAAGGACAAGAATCAAACCAAAGTCCCCACTCCCTACTAGACTACAAACAAATGAGTATTGCATTCCCCCATAAATCTATCTTGGGTGAGACTGCGTTGTGCACTCTGTGCATTGTGTTGCCTTTTGGTTTACCAAGAGGGATGATAGTTTTGAGGGTTTTGTTGGAAACCTATTTGAGATAATAAATCGGGTCATCCCAAGTAACCAAAAATCATCAATGTATCATATATGAATGCATCAATGTATATATAATAAGCNAGTTAATGATGAGTGAATCCTAGAAGTAGATGAATGATTAATTATGTTGATGCATAAGGACAAGAATCAAACCAAAGTCCCCACTCCCTACTAGACTACAAACAAATGAGTATTGAATTCCCCCATAAATCTATCTTGGGTGAGACTGCGCTGTGCACTCTGTGCATTGTGTTGCCTTTTGGTTTACCAAGAGGGATGATAGTTTTGAGGGTTTTGTTGGAAACCTATTTGAGATCATAAATCGGGTCATCCCAAGTAACCAAAAATCATCAATGTATCATATATGAATGCATCAATGTATATATAATAAGCATCATGACATTAACATCACATCAAGAACAAAGTACACCAGTATTTACGTGGAAACCTAAATGGGAGAAAACCACATAAATATTTCTTATATATATATATATCAATAATTCATTTATAGGAAGCACCAACTTCCAAATTATATATTTGAAACTAGAAGGAGGTTCCAACCCCCTATTCTCAGGCTCCAACCTGAAGGAAGCTACAAATACCTGAATTCTCTAGCTCAAACCATAAGGAGGCTACAACCCCCTTAATTATTCGGCTCCAACTGGAAGGTGGCTACAACTACCTAGTTCTTAGGCTCCAACATGAAGGAATCTCCAACTCCTTGATTCTATGGCTCCAAACAGAAGGAGGATACAACCCCCTTTCCTTGCCCCATCCTTCCACCCTGAAATATAAGTGTAGACCAATTGTCACAGACTCTACCACTGCCACTGCCACAAACTCTATCACTGTCACTACCACTTTCACTGTCATTTTCACTATCATTTCCACTATCACATCAACCTGTGAAACATGTCACTATCTCATCCATGAAACCAGATCAACTCTCATCTACATTCACCTCATTCCAAGATCACTGAGAACATATCTCAAACCATATGCTCAACATCACCAACACATGCCTCTACCAAGAATTCGTGAAAGATCACCATATACCATCACAAGATATCTGTCTCGACCATGCATAAACTATGCATCAACCAATACCTCAACCATGTTCCAATCATGCACATCAACCATGTACATAAACCTATACCATAACACATGCATCAAGCATGCACCAAATCATGTACCATACCAAGTGTCAATCATGTACCATATCATGTATCAAGCATGGATCAATACATCAATCATATACCATATGACATATACCATGAAATGTGTCTCAACCATTTACCATGTCATATACCAAATACCATAAGATATCATCAATGAAATGCCTATACCATATGCAAAGAATATGTGCCAAACATGTATATAGATCACAAACAAGTGCATTATACATATACCAAAATGTATCTCAAACAATGTGCCCAATATCCAAGATGATACTCAAACCATGTGCCTCAACCATATGCCATATCACTCATAATCATGCCATACACCATAACATCATCAACTTGTAACCCTCAAAACATGCATATAAAAATACCTGTAACTCTGTAAGAGACCTACTGTATGTGATCATAGACCTGCAGACCTTCCTCAACTTCAACAACAAGAGAATAACATCTTCATCAAACTTTGCCTTAGTCTCAAGAGACTAGTTTTGGATTAGTCACAAACCCTAAATTTCAACAAGCATACCTATGTACCTATAATGAATAAAGGTCTAAAAATTGTACACAATATTCTTCAATATCGTGTATGTAATTACTCCAGGTTTCACTACTTGGAACCTCCCAGAAAAGGAGTTATATAAAAAATGGAAGATCTTGCTGAATTCTAGCTTATTCTAGAGAGCAAAGTTGTAGATCATGCCACACATGAAATATTTGAGATCGAGATCAGAAAATTGTACACCAAATACTAAGGACTGTACTATATCCAATTCATTTTGTCTCACTAAATTTGGATCTTCTATGAAGAATTTATGACCTTTTTACCCAGAACACTTGTTTGAGACTAGTTCCAGGACTAATCAAAAACCCTATCTTCCATAGAGTGTATCTCCCAAAATACAATGACCCAAAAGATAAAATTTCTACCATAGGTACCTTGATATATTTTATCAATATCCTCTAGGTTTTTATATCTTAATCATTCTAGAAAAAAACTGTTATAGTGAAAATGGTAATATGACCTATAAATAACATACCTTAGAACACATTCTCACAAGCCTTCATCCTCCCTTGCAATTTTGACCTTCTTTACTTCATCTTCCCTATGAAAAATGCCTCAAATATCCTTGGTTACCTTAGATAAGAATAACTTGATCACTTAGATAGATATTCAATGAACTTGTGTGTATAAATCATGTTCTTATGAGAGACTTCTTGAGGTGTATTTATATGTTTTCTAAGTAACCTCTTTCCTTAACTTTAGGGCTTCTTGAAATTTCTTGTTACAACCACTTTACCCTTTCATTAAAAACTTGTAACCAACTAGGGGATTCTTGAACATTCTTCGAGGATTCCAACTTCACAAAGTCATATCTCCCTAACCGTGAGGAACCACATGGTGTTACACATATAACCAAAAATGACGCGATGAGTACTATCCATATATGGGTGTCTTACTTGCATTTACATTGTCCTTCATGTCTAAAAACCTAATTAAACTTTGGGTACCATAATGACACCTCTGGGGCTTCATGCAGACTTCATCAAATGTATCATTCACATATGCTGACATCAACTAACTCATAATCAATCTTTATCATACAAATGATAACCAATTGTCCAACAATATCATCCACATCTCTGGGGATTCCATACTTCTCCAAGGGTTGACATCAATGACAACCAATTGCCCAACAATATATATATAGATATAGATATAGATATATAGATATTGAGGTTAGAGTTCCTTTTTGATTTAGGCCAAGGAGCCTATGATTAGAAAGGACAATGAGCCTAACAATTGTAATATGTAATCACACTCGATGATATTAATAAAATACATCAGTGTTGCAGACCAATTTAGACGAAAGAGTATGGAGGGCTAGGACTCCACGAGAGGAAAGAGAGATAAGGGTTTAAGGAAGAGGGGCTAAGTCAAGGGGGATAAAGCCAAGAAATAAAATTACATTATTCCTAAAGTCTAAACTCATGTGATATAATTTTATCGTAAGTTCCTAAATGTTGGGAATGAATTAACAAGTGGGGTCAAAGGTATTTCATAAAGTGGCAAGTGTCAAGTTAAGAGCATGAAAATATAATTCATTCCATCATTCACTCAATTGGGAAAATCCATCATCCATATTTTTTCTAAGATATATGTGAATTTGACTGTTACCTAG
This sequence comes from Picea glauca, assembly GCA_000966675.3. Taxonomy (NCBI): domain Eukaryota; kingdom Viridiplantae; phylum Streptophyta; class Pinopsida; order Pinales; family Pinaceae; genus Picea; species Picea glauca. Next base: position 126,008 of record JZKD02S1124157.1, on the reverse strand, counting down.
TAAAACTTTGTGGGGTTTGGGTTGAAGAAGTAGGTTTTCAGGCCTATGAAGCATTTTTCTCAAGTGAGAGAATTTCTAGGGACAGTTTTGTGTGTGATGGGCTGGTGAGTGTTGAACTCTTTGAGAAACCTTGTGTTCTAGGTTCCATATAGCTTTGAGACTTCCTGGATAGCCTATTGTTGAAGACCTAGAAGGGAAGTGGGAGAGCTAAAGGAATATTGAGCAGAGAACGGGTACACTTCTTGGGGTGGGGCATGTTGTGGGGAATGAGGGGTTATGAGCTAGGGATTGTTACTAGAGTTGGCACTTGAGAATGTGATTTATCATGTTGCTGATTTGACCTTAGGTTGGCTTAGGTAACCTTTTCCTTGGTGGATTCATAGCCCCAACTTGGGGGTGACCTGCTTTTGAGAGTATATGAAAAAAAAGTCTATGGCTAGGAGGAATGTCTGGTATCTGCATCTATTCAATGTTTTTTATTAAAATATAAGTGTATTTTATATGTTCATTATGGATGTTGCATGATTAATTATGTTATTTGTATTATGGTATTACTATTATAATTATGATTGAGATTTATATGCTGTTAGGAATGCATGTGTGTTCATATGTAGGGAATATTAATTAATTAAATGATATCAGAGGGAAAGCATTTGTGTGACATAGCTTATCTTGGATGGTTGGGGCCATTACACTCAGGATCAGGAGGAGGCTCCTAGGAGTATATATAGAGGGAGAAATCCTTTGAAGAAGTGTCGATACTTTATGGAACTAATGTGTAACACCATTGATTTCGAGACTTCTAGGTTGAGGGAGCAACTGAATAGAAGGGTTAGAGTGATTCTTGTGTGCATGATGATGTGTGTGACATTGTTCCAGGATCGAAGGGAGAACCAACTTTAGGTGTCTCTTTGAGAAGTAACTTCCTTTCTAATACGAAGTGTTGATGTTTGTAGAATCAGACAAGTACTTCCACATTAGTTTCGTTTCTAACATGTGGAAGTCATCCTTAATTCCTATTAAGACTTAGGAGATTCAATTTAATAAAGTGATTATTAAAGTGAATGTACTTTTACAATTATTGGAGTTTAATTTAAGTCAAATGCCTAAATATTTTTCATTAGTGAATCAAATTTGTAACACCCAGTTTCCCCCAATTTGTAATTAATCATAAAATGGGAATTACCATGCTAAGGCATGTAGACAATGTAAATGTATTATTGTTGAGTTTCTAATAACTGACTGTGGGGGTGAAGTCTTGAAAGTACTAGCCATGATATCACTAGAGGAAGAATGTGAAAACTATACAAGAGGGTTCATTATATCAAATAACCCCAATTTCCCTTGATGAGGATGAAAACCTCCTTCGGATTCCAAGGAGAGAAATCGGTTAATGAAGAAAGGACTGGTGGGATAATTACCAACCACCCCCATGAATGGAAACATGGGTTGTCAGCCTAAAGTACCGTAGAGACCTGCAAACCTGAGCTTCCTTTTGATAGAAGGAACAAGATAGGTCGGTAAAAACCTTCCAAGGTAAGATAGATACACACGGGGGAAATGGGCGCAGGGTGCAAGCTCACAAGGGAGATGCACAGAGCTCTTCAGGGGATGATGAATAGAAGTCTGTGAGTATGATGTTGGATGAGCATCTGATGAACCTCACCAAGGCTATAAAAGAGAGAAATCTCTTAGAACTGCATAGAACAAGACCCAAACAAAAGATGAAACAAAGAGAGAATCTTTGAGAACTGCGAGAGTTCCCCAGTGATATCATGGATTGGCATGGGGGTGGATAGAGTGATAAGATTGAATGCCTCTAAGCCTATGGTCGGGTGGAAGGACGAACACCCACAGTCAGTTGGTTGGCGACAACTTGTAATAGATAAGCGATTTCCTACCTTGTGTAATTTAGCTATAACTATGTATGAATTGGTTATACTGTGTATGTTTCAGGAATTGTGCATGATTTCTTAATGGATATACTTTATCCATTTTATTACTTCTTGGTTGTATAATTAGGCCAATAAGAAATGATATGGTTAGGATATGTTTTATACTCGTATATACTTGTGTCTTGTGGTGGCATAATCCAGAGTCACGAACTATGTGTTCATCAACCGTGGACACAGTTTCATGTGTGCATGTCAACCTTTCTTATCATTTTGAGTCCCTTGGAGGATGAAGCCTGTTAAGCTCAAGACAAGTAGTGCAGATATGCGCAGGCTCCCTGCGAGGCTAGTAGAGACCAGGACCCATTTAATTCCTAGACTTGATGAATGAGTGCAAGGGGTGCGTGGAAGACTCTTCTAAGAGTCAAGTCCAGGAGAAAGAGTGCAAGAGGTGCATAGAAGACTCTTCTAAAAGAGTCAAGTCTAGGAGAAAGAGCGCAAATGTCTTAAGTCCTTCATATCTGATGAAGCTTTGGAAGGATAGCGAGTTTCAAATATCGAAAGTGAGTACCCTTTCATTTGGAAGACGAACGGGTGAGATCCTTTTGGAAGGATTCGAGGCCTATCACGACCATTAGATTTGAAGAGGGAGCGTAGGTGTTAATGCCTCAAATATTTCAGTCTTCACAAGTAGCGAATAAATTTGACCATAGAGCCAAGGATATATCGAGACCCTCCTTGACCATCTATTTGACACGAGTGGGTTAGTACAAGGAGTGAGCTAAAGAGAAATTATTCTAAGTCCTGAAGTTCAGGAGAGTTAGCAGCAAAGGATTTGGCTGTGACTCCCTAAGTAGATGAACAAATGGAAGATATTCTTCGAGGAGGAAGCACCGATAGCCGACAGTCGTTGGATCAAGAGAAGCTACGAGGAGAATAACGGTGTGAGTCATTAACCTCTCAAAGTTCAAGAGGAATAGGACCCGTCGATCCAGGAGAGATCTGAACTGTTGGTTCATTTCGTAGGATTGGATATTGGGAGTTGGGAGGACAGAAGTCCTTAGTTCCCAAATTCACGACATGCGAAATCATGACATGATTTTAGCCGTCCATCGGAAGGGACATGTGGTGAGAGCTCAGTTATGAACCGTCGATCTAGGAGAGATCTAAGTCGTTGGATCTAGAAGGACACGTGGTGGAAATCCACACATTTCAGAAGATCGAGGATTACAAGTTGGGAGAACCAGGTTTAGCCTTGGTTTTCAAATCCCCGATACACGAAATCTTGATTTAATCTAGGCCGTTGGATAGCGGGACCTGTGAACCGTCAATCTAGTGCAGGTATGATTCAGAGATTTGGTCATCAGGAAAAAAAAGGGGTTGAGTACTTTTCCAAACCCCTGAAGCACGAATCGTCGATTCGAAGGAAGAAATCTGGACCGTCTGATCTTGGTGTGTCGAGAGTCATTGATCTGGGTCAAATAAATTTCGGGGATTTGACAACCAGGGAAATAGAGGCGAATACTTCCCCAAAGTCATGAAAGGTGAATCGCCGACTTAATCTAGTTTTTTCATTAGCGGAGGATCTGGATCATAGATCTGGAGTCATCGGATCTTCGGGAGTCAAGAATTTGGAAGGGAAGGAGGAGTTGCTCACTAATTCTCCAAATCGTGAAATACCAAAAGATTTGGGAGCTGGGACCTAGTTCCTAGAGGAATGGTCACATAGAGTGCATAGGAGAGAGGGATAGCACTTTCTAGTCCCTAGTTGGATTTCAAGGTTTCAGAGGTTGAAGTGTTTGGGTGCCTTGCATAGAAAGTTTCGAGGTCACGAAATGTGATGCGTTGTTTAGGTTAAGCCTGTGGCCATGGGAATGATCACATGAGTGGAGGGAGCTAATGGTCACTAGGCCCCTTTCGGAAATCGAGAGTTGGGGAGTCAGGGGTGACTCATACATTGAAGTTCCAACATGAAAAGTCTCGAAGTGCCTATTTTGTAGGCCTGTGGTCATGGGGTTGTGACCATGTGAAGGGAGCTCACACTTGGTGCTTGTATGAATGGTTGAGCCTTGAAAGGAATGGTGGTTATATTTTTGTGGAGGTTCTAGTAGGGTACCAAAGAGATTCTTTAGCTCAGGAATATGAGACTATCCTTTGACCGGGAGGTCAGCTGGCCCTACCGAGTTGGAAGCTTGCGGGCTACATGAGGGAAAAGAAAAAAAAATTCTATGCCCCGTCATGGGTGTGTGACAAAATGGTATCAGAGCATGGTTACAACACTTGGCCTGCTTGGGCTTGTGAAAGAGTTGTGTGTTTTTCTTTCTTAGAAAACTTTAAGGGAGAGGGCGTACTACCCTACCCTATCTAGCGGGGCATGATTTAGACACAGGCCTGGATGGGCTGAAGAACACTCATGAGATTATGTTCACTAAGGTTAAGATGATACATGTTGAAAGGTAATCCTACCTTTGGGAGAAGGTTTATTATCTGCATCAACTCTTTAAGGAGAAGGACTGGAGAATTAAAATATAGTTTGGGAGTTCCTATGGAATCCCAACAAAGGAATTATATTGTCCTTTTAACAAAGTAATAACTACTCTTATAGGAGTAGGGATGTGCTAATCAATATTATTGATGAGTCCTGAATGTAAATGACAGAGGTGTAATAAATTGTGCTATGAAGTTGCATGAGCCAGACAAGGGACATGAACTGAGTTGTTCTATTATAGTGTGACGATGGCTACCTACTAAAGCAGGTAGAGTCTCTTGTAATTGAGATGGTTGGTTAGGTAAGAATTAAGATCCTCATGAAGAACTCCTTCATGACTTAGGAAATCTGGTAAGGACTGGTAGGATCCTTAGAAAGTTATAATTACTACATTATTAAATACTAAAACTTGAGTATATAACTCCCCATGATTGAGAGGACTAATGAAAATATGTAGGGTCAAATTACCTGACCTATAATGGTTAGAATTGACAACAAGGATAATCTGTTTAAGCAAGATTAAGAGGATTCCTTTGGGACTGTTGCTAATTCCCAAGAGTGACCCTTGTTGGTTGTTCCCATAAAGAGAGGGTAACATTTGTATGAGTTATGACTGTGATATTAGTCCTGTAAGTAACTTAAAATCTCAGAAGAGATAACAAGGAAATTTCGCATGCTGAGCATGCGTATAGAATCAAGCTTGTATTAAAGTTTGAAAACTCCAGAGGTTATGCACAAAGTATACCAAGAGGAGTAGTGGTTTTAAGTCTTGAGAGGAAACACTTAGAAGAATTTTCTAAGTTTCGAAGAGTTTAAGCGTTCAAAGGTGAAGCACAAAAAACTAAAGTTCGAAGAAAGAACAAGTGCGGAGGATTGAGCAGGAGAAATCCTTCAGAAAATAATTTTGAAGATTGGATAAGATCGAGGGTCAAGATCCATTTAGAAAGAGCTTAAATGTTTCAAGTTGTTAGATCTTGGAGAATTAGCACACTGGTTAGTTGCAAGGAGATATCAAAATTTTTCAAAACCAAAGGACTTGGAAGAAGCAGCGAGAAATTTGTGAAAAGATCATAGTCATTGATCCAGGAGCGATCTGGACCGTTGATTGTCCAGAGAGAATTTCGCAATTTTGGGGATCGAAGGATTCAAGGTGCTTCATAACAGAAGTCCTGAAGTCGTGAAATGTGAAATCATGACATAATCACAACCGTTGTTTGGAGAGCTGTTAGTGACTGTTGATCTGATCCGAAATTTCATCATTTCGGGTATCGGGAGTTTGAAGGATGGAGAGTCGATTGACTCATATCATTGATACATGAAATTGTGAAGCAACTTTTTGGGTAAGTGTGTGGTCACAAGGTGTGGTCACGTGGAAGAGACTTGTATTTAAAGATCTTGTACATGCGGGCGAAAATTTGTGAAGACCTGTGGATTGTTTCTTATAGGTTCCAACAAGGAATCAAAGATTGTTTTAGTTTATTCTTAAGAAGATCCTAGGACTGAGAGGTCACAGAAACCTTGGAGAGAAGGTGGGGGTCTACACTATATACCTATGACAGCTACATGCAGGCTTAGGATTATGAAAATGGTTAAGTACGTCATAGATGTAAGTTAACTAAGATGCATGTTTATATTCCTTAAGGGGAAAATTTAGTAAAAAGATAAAGCTAACTCAAGGTTGAGGCTATCACAAATAATGATGGATATGCAACAAGGAAGTTGCATGCTGAAGGAGTTCTCGGTGGAGGAACTATGTAAGGACTCTGTCAGAAGAACAGAGTCACAACCCTAATAATTGTTGAAGGTTGGACAATGGGCTGCAAAGCTTGTCTATATATAAGAATCTTGGATTACATTTTGAAAGTATCATGTAATTAATAGAAGACTAACAACTGAATATTGACCATTCTGATAACTGAATGGAAGTGTGCAGGATGCACATGTTCATGATTCATTATGAACAAAGAGTTGTTATTAAATCATTCTGCGGTATCCCAAAAAGGGTCAGGGTGAGGCCTAACCAAGGCGGATCAAGGAAAATAGTAGGATGATCCTGACAGAGAGTAGAATTGCAAAAGTAGAGAAAAGATAGCGAGGCCTTATAAATAACTCATCTAGACTGAAAAGTCCCAGGCGGTGTAGGAGGAGTTGGAAGAAGGGGAGAGTCATCAATTCCTTCCTCACTGAGTATTATGTTTTCTCTTGGATGAGAAAACTGATTTACTAATAAAAGTGAATGTTTTGACATCATATTGATAAGGATTGTATTGCTAAATATACAATCAAAATCGGTTTATGTTGCACTTGTGGAAACATTGAGGATAATGTGATGAAGTGCATACATATATGCTAAGGAAATTTCTGAAAATATTTTATTAGTTTAAATGCTATGGTACTTGCATTTTAATTTACATGACGAATAATGTGCTTATGATATATGTCATGTGTAGAAAGAAATAAGATTAGAACTATTGAGAGAGACAATTCCCAATAATGAACAACCTCAATCAGAGGGTGACTATGAGGAGGTTCTTGTTGAATAATTATTGAAAGGACTATAAAAGTCCCCTTAAAGCACTGCTGATGAGGTAAAAATCAGACAAAGGGTGCTAGCAACCAAGAATAGGTATACAAATATTCAGGCTTATGTGGCTCAAGGTATGAAAGGATTTGGGTAAGAATTCCTTCTGAAATACTTTATTGTCTCATGTTATGCATGAAATTTGAAAGGGTAGTGGTATGCCATGGCTAACCAAGTAGGTTATGATTAGGGAAGGATAACCTTCCAAGGTTTTACTTAAATTATGAAAATGATGAAGGAAAACAAATTTGAGTGGCCATGAGCGATGGCACATTGGTTATTAATGGAGGAAGAATGCTTAAAGGCATTCATGTGAAACCTTTGAGTTTCTTGTGTACTGATCTGGGGTCGTGATCAGCCTATATCAGGCAACATAGTCCTCCTGTAAGAGTGAATGAAAACGAATAGGCCATGTGGTGAAGAGGTTGGTTAAATTCCAACACACCATGGCCAAGAACCTGTCATAAAGTGTGACAAACTTGAAGTCAATGCAAGGGTGCGATGGGTATGAATGTGGCCACAAATGTTGGCACATTCATTAAAATCAATTGATATTTGAATTATATTTTGAAAATTTGGTAGGATGGAATGATGCATAGGTAAGGGATGATGTATCCTTTCGCTTTGTATCCTTGAATAGATGAAATGACTTGGACGTTTAGTATACTTGATTTTGAAAAAGGTAATGTGCACGAAAAATAACAATTTGTTTGGATGTGTAAAGAATGAATTGTAGGGAGGAAAGGGTCTTGGATATGGAAATATGGTAAGTCCATAAGGAATACCGATTTCCTACTGAGCCAAACTGCAAGGAACAGTATTTCCTTTTTGAGAAAGTAAATTTAATTGTTAGTATGCACAATTCTGAAATTGTTGTAACAATGTTGTAAAGGTGCAATAAAAATGTATATGCATGGAAAATCTAACAATTTGTTTGGCTGATTGAAGTTGAAAGTGTAGGAAGCAAAGGGGTCTTAGATATGGTAGCACTGTAAGCCCATAAGGAAGGCCAATTGCCTGCTGAGACAAATTGTTATGGGAAGGAAAGTCCCATAATTATGAATCTGGTTCGTGTGCGGAACAAGTATGAAAACAAATTGTGGAAAGGGAAATCTGTAGGTGACAGATTTGCAATAAAATTATGAAAGTTAGAATTTATAATGATGTCTCATGAATCTTGTATACCTGTGATATAGGTGAGAAGAAAAGATATGTCCAGAAAGGACAGATGAAGGTTGTCAAAGTTGAAGATGATGAACATGGCTACTACTGAGCCATGAAAACCCCGTGATAAGCCATGATCACTTGAAAATTATTATGTTGAGATAACACAAGCTGAAGGGATGCCTTGATAGAGCAAGTCGGAGGGATGCCTCAACTGTAAGACTCGATAGAGCCTCTAAACTTTTCCTGTATGAGAAATCCTTGGCAGGGAAAGATGGATCACCTAAGGGATTGTATATTAGTGAAGGGGATGCTTGAGCATGGGCCTGGAGGGTGAGTGACCGCAAGGAAGAGGAGACCTTAATAGTTCTTCTAAAAAATTGGGATCATGCACGCGGGGGGTAGTTCTTCTTGTGTGAGAAAACATTGGAAAGGAAAGCTAGATCGCCCGAGGGACTGTATAGAAGTGAAGGGGATGTCTGAGCTTGGGCCTCAAGGGTGAGTGACCGTAAGGAAGTTGAAACCATGATATCTCTTTTGAACTATTGAATTGGAACCATGCACCCAATGGGTATGTCAAGGAAAAAAAATGATCCTAGATAAGAAAACAACCATGTGGATACAAATCCAAAAACTACATAGATAAGTATTGTGCTAGTTTATGAAATTTTCCTCTTGAGATTTAAACAACAGTAAGATGTTTTCACATAAAATTGTGACTAACGTGCTTGTTGTCCAGGAATTATTGAAGGCAGGTGACGAAGACTAAGAGCTTATAGAAGGACCTAACTGAGGACGAAGGTCAAGACTTTAAAGTGGCTGAATGCGAAACGCATGCTAGGTGTTTTTGAGAAAGAACACCGAGAACGGTGTTCCTTTAAGGGGGAGGGAATTGTAACACCATTTTTCCCCCAATTTGTAATTAATCATAAAATAGGAATTACCATGCTAAGGCATGTGGACAATGTAAATGTATTATTGTTGAGTTTCCAATAACTAACTGTGGGGGTGAATCCTTGAAAGTACTAGCCATGATATCACTAGAGGAATAATGTGAAAACTATACGAGAGGGTTCATTATATAAAATAACCCCAATTTCCCTTGATGAGGATGACAACCTCCTTCAGATTCCAAGGAGAGAAATCAGTTAATG
>JZKD02S1124157.1:33409-52014 GCA_000966675.3 Picea glauca | reverse complement strand
AAGAGGGGAGAGAGAGAGAGAAGGGGGGAGGGAGAGGGGTGTTAATTTCTCATTCCTAACACCCAAAAATTCATTTCCTATAAAAAACTTGCTATAATAAGAATATTTTATTGAATAAAATAATGACTGAGTTTTAATAATCTAAATAAATAAATCAGTGGAATAACAACATTAAACCATACACATTTCCACACATAATTTTTCAGGTAAAAAACCTTGGAAAAAACCCTGAGGGAAAAACAATACCTTGTTGATTTTATTAAGATAAAATCTAGGCTCTCATACTGGGATAATGACCCACCTGACAAATAATACAAAACAAAAAATAGAATATCCTAACACACCTCAATATTTGTCCTTCAATATTTTTGGTTGCTACTTCATTTGTTTCCCCTTTCTCCTTTCTTCAGAACCTTCCCCTGCACACTTGGATGAAAGTCCTTCTCCACCCAATTCAATGATATCTCACTATCTCATTCTATATTTGTTTCCTCCTCTCACATAGGATGCCTTTTATAATATTTATTTCACCCTAAATCCATAACCCTAGATCTCCAAAGTGATCAATGGTTGAGATTATATCTCACCTTCATTTTATGATATAATGGATAGGAATTAATTTTGTCACACACCCATGACGGGGCATAGAAAAAATTTCTCTTTTCCCTCATGCAACCCACAGGCTTCCAACTCGGCAGGGCCAGTTGACCTCCCGGTCAAAGGATAGTCTCCTATTCTTGAGATGAAGCAGCTCTTCAGTAACCTACTAGAACCTCTACAAAAATAGAACCATCATTCCTTTAGAGACTCAACCGCGCATATAAGCACCAGGCATGAGCTCCTTTCATGTGGTCACAACCCCGTGACCACAGGCCTACACAATAGGCACTTCAAGACTTTGCATGTCGGAAATTCAATGTATGAGTCACCCCTGACTCCCAAACTATTGATTTCTGAAAGGGGCTTAATGACTGTTATCTCCCTCCACTCATGTGACTGTTCCCATGGCCACAGGCTTAACCTAAATGACACGTCGCATTTCGTGACCTCGAAACTTTCGATGCAAGGCACCCCAACACTCCAACCTATAAAACCCTGAAACCCAACTAGGGGCCTGGAAAGCACTAGCCCTCTCTCCTATGCACTCTATGTGACCATTCCTCTAGGAACTAGGTCCCATCTCCCAAATCTTTTGGTATTTCATGATTCGGAGAATCAACGAGCAGCTCCTCCTTCCCTTCCAAATTCCCAACTCCCGAAGATCTGATGACTCCAGATCTATGATCCAGATCCTTCACTAATCAATGGCCCAAATTAAGTTGGTGATTCATCTTTCGTGACTTTGGGGAAGTCTTTCCCTCTGTTTCCCCGATTGTCGAATCCTCAAAATTAATCTGACCCAGATCAACGGCTCTCGACACACCAAGATCGGACGGTCCATATCTCTTCCTATGAATCGACGATTCATGCTTCGAGGGTTTGGAAAAGTACTCAACCCCTTTTTTTTCTGATGACCAAATCTCCAAATCGTACCCACACTAGATCAACGATTCACAGGTCCCACTATGCAACGACCTAGATTCAATCGGGATTTCACGTACCGGGGATTTGAAAACCAAGGTTGAACCCTGTTCTCCCAACTTGTGATCCCCGATCTTCCAAAATGTGTGGATTTCCACCACGTGTCCTTCTAGATCCAATGGTTCAGATCTCTCCTAGATCGACGGGTCTTAGCTGAGCTCTCACCACATGTCCCTTCTGATGGACAACTTATATCATGTCACAACTTTGGGAACTAAGGACTTCTGTCCTCCCAACTCTCGATATCTAATCCCGTGAAATGAACCAATGGTTCAAATATCTCCTAGATCGACGGGTTTTATTCCTCCTGAGATTTGAGAGTTAAATGAATCCCACCGTTATTCTCCTCATATCTTCTCTTGATCCGGTGACTATCGGCTATTGGCGCTTCCTCCTCGAAGATTCTCTACCATTTGTTCAGCTCCTTAATGAGTCCCAGCTAAATCCTTTGGTGCTAACTCTCCTGAACTTCGGGACTTAGAATAAATCCTCTCTGACTCACTCCTTTTACTAACCCACTCATTTCAGATTGATGGTAAAGGAGGGTCTCGATATATCCTTGGATCTATGGTCAGATTTCATCACTACTTGTGAACACTGAAAGATTCGAGGCATTAACACTTGCGCTCCCTCTTCAAATCTAATGGTCATGACAGGCCTCAGATCCTTCCAAAAGGATCTCCCTTGTTCGTCTTCCAAAAGAAAGGGTACTCACTTTCGATATTTGAAACTCGTTATCCTTCATGAGCTTTATCAGATATGAAGGACTGAAGATCTTTGTGCTCTTTCTCCTGGACCTGACTCTTAGAAGAGTCTTCCATGCACCCCCTGCGCTCATTCATCAAGTCTAGGACTTAAATGGGTCTCAGTCTCTACTAGCCTCGCAGGGAGCCTGTGCATATATGAACTACCTCTCCTGAGATTAACAAGCTTCATCCTCCAAGGGACTTAAAATGATTAGGAAGGTTGATATGCGCACAAGAAACTGTTTCCACGGTCGATGAACATACAATTCATGACTCTGGCTTATGCCACCACAAGACACAAGTATTTACGAGTATAAAAAATATCCTAACCATATGATTTCTTACTGGCCTAATTATACAACCAAGCAGTAATAAAACAGATACAGTATATCAATTAGGAAATCATTCACAATTCCTAAAACATACACAGTATAACGAATTCATACACAGTTACAGCTAAATTACACAGGGCAGGAAATCGCTTATCTATTACATGTTGCCGCCAACCAACTGACTGTGGGTGTTCATCCTTCCACATGACCATAGGCTCAGAGGCATTTAATCTTAGCACTCTAGAAACCCTTGTTCCAATCCATGATATCACTAGAGAACTCTCACAATTCTCAAGGATTCTCTCTTTGTTTCAGCTTCTGTTCGGGTCCTTTTCTCTACAATTCTCAGAGATTTATCTATGTTATGGCCTAGGCGAGGTTCATCAGATGCTCACCTAGCATCAGACTCGCAGCCTTTTGTTCATCATCCCCTGGAGAGATTCACGCATATCCCTTGTGAGATTGCCCCCTGGGCTCATTGCCTCTGTGTGTATCTATCTTACCTTGGAAGGTTTTTTCCCACCTATCATGTTCCTTCTATCAGAAGGAAGCTCATGTCTGCAGGTCTATGCGGTACTTCGAGATGACATCCCATGTTTCCATTCATGGTGGTGGTTGGTAATTCAACCAACAGTCCTTTCTTCATTAACTGATTTCTCTCCTTGGAATCTGAAGGAGGTTGTCATCCTCATCAAGGGAAATTGGGGTTATTTTATATAATGAACCCTCTCGTATAGTTTTCACATTATTCCTCTAGTGATATCATGGCTAGTACTTTCAAGGATTCACCCCCACAGTTAGTTATTGGAAACTCAACAATAATACATTTACATTGTCCACATGCCTTAGCATGGTAATTCCTATTTTATGATTAATTACAAATTGGGGGAAAAATGGTGTTACAATTCCCTCCCCCTTAAAGGAACACCGTTCTCGGTGTTCTTTCTCAAAAACACCTAGCATGCGTTTCGCATTCAGCCACTTTAAAGTCTTGACCTTCGTCCTCAGTTAGGTCCTTCTATAAGCTCTTAGTCTTCGTCACCTGCCTTCAATAATTCCTGGACAACAAGCACGTTAGTCACAATTTTATGTGAAAACATCTTACTGTTGTTTAAATCTCAAGAGGAAAATTTCATAAACTAGCACAATACTTATCTATGTAGTTTTTGGATTTGTATCCACATGGTTGTTTTCTTATCTAGGATCATTTTTTTTCCTTGACATACCCATTGGGTGCATGGTTCCAATTCAATAGTTCAAAAGAGATATCATGGTTTCAACTTCCTTACGGTCACTCACCCTTGAGGCCCAAGCTCAGACATCCCCTTCACTTCTATACAGTCCCTCGGGCGATCTAGCTTTCCTTTCCAATGTTTTCTCACACAAGAAGAACTACCCCCCGCGTGCATGATCCCAATTTTTTAGAAGAACTATTAAGGTCTCCTCTTCCTTGCGGTCACTCACCCTCCAGGCCCATGCTCAAGCATCCCCTTCACTAATATACAATCCCTTAGGTGATCCATCTTTCCCTGCCAAGGATTTCTCATACAGGAAAAGTTTAGAGGCTCTATCGAGTCTTACAGTTGAGGCATCCCTCCGACTTGCTCTATCAAGGCATCCCTTCAGCTTGTGTTATCTCAACATAATAATTTTCAAGTGATCATGGCTTATCACGGGGTTTTCATGGCTCAGTAGTAGCCATGTTCATCATCTTCAACTTTGACAACCTTCATCTGTCCTTTCTGGACATATCTTTTCTTCTCACCTATATCACAGGTATACAAGATTCATGAGACATCATTATAAATTCTAACTTTCATAATTTTATTGCAAATCTGTCACCTACAGATTTCCCTTTCCACAATTTGTTTTCATACTTGTTCCGCACACGAACCAGATTCATAATTATGGGACTTTCCTTCCCATAACAATTTGTCTCAGCAGGCAATTGGCCTTCCTTATGGGCTTACAGTGCTACCATATCTAAGACCCCTTTGCTTCCTACACTTTCAACTTCAATCAGCCAAACAAATTGTTAGATTTTCCATGCATATACATTTTTATTGCACCTTTACAACATTGTTACAACAATTTCAGAATTGTGCATACTAACAATTAAATTTACTTTCTCAAAAAGGAAATACTGTTCCTTGCAGTTTGGCTCAGTAGGAAATCGGTATTCCTTATGGACTTACCATATTTCCATATCCAAGACCCTTTCCTCCCTACAATTCATTCTTTACACATCCAAACAAATTGTTATTTTTCGTGCACATTACCTTTTTCAAAATCAAGTATACTAAACGTCCAAGTCATTTCATCTATTCAAGGATACAAAGCGAAAGGATACATCATCCCTTACCTATGCATCATTCCATCCTACCAAATTTTCAAAATATAATTCAAATATCAATTGATTTTAATGAATGTGCCAACATTTGTGGCCACATTCATACCCATCGCACCCTTGCATTGACTTCAAGTTTGTCACACTTTATGACAGGTTCTTGGCCATGGTGTGTTGGAATTTAACCAACCTCTTCACCACATGGCCTATTCGTTTTCATTCACTCTTACAGGAGGACTATGTTGCCTGATATAGGCTGATCACGACCCCAGATCAGTACACAAGAAACTCAAAGGTTTCACATGAATGCCTTTAAGCATTCTTCCTCCATTAATAACCAATGTGCCATCGCTCATGGCCACTCAAATTTGTTTTCCTTCATCATTTTCATAATTTAAGTAAAACCTTGGAAGGTTATCCTTCCCTAATCATAACCTACTTGGTTAGCCATGGCATACCACTACCCTTTCAAATTTCATGCATAACATGAGACAATAAAGTATTTCAGAAGGAATTCTTACCCAAATCCTTTCATACCTTGAGCCACATAAGCCTGAATATTTGTATACCTATTCTTGGTTGCTAGCACCCTTTGTCTGATTTTTACCTCATCAGCAGTGCTTTAAGGGGACTTTTATAGTCCTTTCAATAATTATTCAACAAGAACCTCCTCATAGTCACCCTCTGATTGAGGTTGTTCATTATTGGGAATTGTCTCTCTCAATAGTTCTAATCTTATTTCTTTCTACACATGACATATATCATAAGCACATTATTCGTCATGTAAATTAAAATGCAAGTACCATAGCATTTAAACTAATAAAATATTTTCAGAAATTTCCTTAGCATATATGTATGCACTTCATCACATTATCCTCAATGTTTCCACAAGTGCAACATAAACCGATTTTGATTGTATATTTAGCAATACAATCCTTATCAATATGATGTCAAAACATTCACTTTTATTAGTAAATCAGTTTTCTCATCCAAGAGAAAACATAATACTCAGTGAGGAAGGAATTGATGACTCTCCCCTTCTTCCAACTCCTCCTACACCGCCTGGGACTTTTCAGTCTAGATGAGTTATTTATAAGGCCTCGCTATCTTTTCTCTACTTTTGCAATTCTACTCTCTGTCAGGATCATCCTACTATTTTCCTTGATCCGCCTTGGTTAGGCCTCACCCTGACCCTTTTTGGGATACCGCAGAATGATTTAATAACAACTCTTTGTTCATAATGAATCATGAACATGTGCATCCTGCACACTTCCATTCAGTTATCAGAATGGTCAATATTCAGTTGTTAGTCTTCTATTAATTACATGATACTTTCAAAATGTAATCCAAGATTCTTATATATAGACAAGCTTTGCAGCCCATTGTCCAACCTTCAACAATTATTAGGGTTGTGACTCTGTTCTTCTGACAGAGTCCTTACATAGTTCCTCCACCGAGAACTCCTTCAGCATGCAACTTCCTTGTTGCATATCCATCATTATTTGTGATAGCCTCAACCTTGAGTTAGCTTTATCTTTTTACTAAATTTTCCCCTTAAGGAATATAAACATGCATCTTAGTTAACTTACATCTATGACGTACTTAACCATTTTCATAATCCTAAGCCTGCATGTAGCTGTCATAGGTATATAGTGTAGACCCCCACCTTCTCTCCAAGGTTTCTGTGACCTCTCAGTCCTAGGATCTTCTTAAGAATAAACTAAAACAATCTTTGATTCCTTGTTGGAACCTATAAGAAACAATCCACAGGTCTTCACAAATTTTCGCCCGCATGTACAAGATCTTTAAATACAAGTCTCTTCCACGTGACCACACCTTGTGACCACACACTTACCCAAAAAGTTGCTTCACAATTTCATGTATCAATGATATGAGTCAATCGACTCTCCATCCTTCAAACTCCCGATACCCGAAATGATGAAATTTCGGATCAGATCAACAGTCACTAACAGCTCTCCAAACAACGGTTGTGATTATGTCATGATTTCACATTTCACGACTTCAGGACTTCTGTTATGAAGCACCTTGAATCCTTCGATCCCCAAAATTGCGAAATTCTCTCTGGACAATCAACGGTCCAGATCGCTCCTGGATCAATGACTATGATCTTTTCACAAATTTCTCGCTGCTTCTTCCAAGTCCTTTGGTTTTGAAAAATTTTGATATCTCCTTGCAACTAACCAGTGTGCTAATTCTCCAAGATATAACAACTTGAAACATTTAAGCTCTTTCTAAATGGATCTTGACCCTCGATCTTATCCAATCTTCAAAATTATTTTCTGAAGGATTTCTCCTGCTCAATCCTCCATACTTGTTCTTTCTTCGAACTTCAGTTTTCTGTGCTTCACCTTTGAACGCTTCAACTCTTCAAAACTTAGAAAATTTTTCTAAGTGTTTCCTCTCAAGACTTAAAACCACTACTCCTCTTGGTATACTTTGTGCATAACCTCTGGAGTTTTCAAACTTTAATACAATCTTGATTCTATATGCATGCTCAGCATACGAAATTTCCTCGTTATCTCTTCTGAGATTTTAAGTTACTTATAGGACTAATATCACAGTCATAACTCATACGAATGTTACCCTCTCTTTATGGGAACAACCAACAAGGGTCACTCTTGGGAATTAGCAACAGTCCCAAAGGAATCCTCTTAATCTTTCTTAAACAGATTATCCTTGTTGTCAATTCTAACCATTATAGGTCAGGTAATTTGACCCTACATATTTTCATCAGTCCTCTCAATCATGGGGAGTTATATACTCAAGTTTTAGTATTTAATAATGTAGTAATTATAACTTTCTAAGGATCCTACCAGTCCTTACCATATTTCCTAAATCATGAAGGAGTTCTTCATGAGGATATTAATTCTTACCTAACCAACCATCTCAATTACAAGAGACTCTACCTTCTTTAGTAGGTAGCCATCGTCACACTATAATAGAACAACTCAGTTCACGTCCCTTGTCTGGCTCATGCAACTTCATAGCACAATTTATTACACCTCTGTCATTTACATTCAGGACTCATCAATAATATTGATTAGCACATCCCTACTCCTATAAGAGTAGTTATTACTTTGTTAAAAGGACAATATAATTCCTTTGTTGGGATTCCATAGGAACTCCCAAACTATATTTTAATTCTCCAGTCCTTCTCCTTAAAGAGTTGATGCAGATAATAAACCTTCTCCCAAAGGTAGGATTACCTTTCAACATGTATCATCTTAACCTTAGTGAACATAATCTCATGAGTGTTCTTCAGCCCATCCAGGCCTGTGTCTAAATCATGCCCCGCTAGATAGGGTAGGGTAGTACGCCCTCTCCCTTAAAGTTTTCTAAGAAAGAAAAACACACAACTCTTTCACAAGCCCAAGCAGGCCAAGTGTTGTAACCATGCTCTGATACCATTTTGTCACACACCCATGACGGGGCATAGAATTTTTTTTTCTTTTCCCTCATGTAGCCCGCAAGCTTCCAACTCGGTAGGGCCAGCTGACCTCCCGGTCAAAGGATAGTCTCATATTCCTGAGCTAAAGAATCTCTTTGGTACCCTACTAGAACCTCCACAAAAATATAACCACCATTCCTTTCAAGGCTCAACCATTCATACAAGCACCAAGTGTGAGCTCCCTTCACATGGTCACAACCCCATGACCACAGGCCTACAAAATAGGCACTTCGAGACTTTTCATGTTGGAACTTCAATGTATGAGTCACCCCTGACTCCCCAACTCTCGATTTCCGAAAGGGGCCTAGTGACCATTAGCTCCCTCCACTCATGTGATCATTCCCATGGCCACAGGCTTAACCTAAACAACGCATCACATTTCGTGACCTCGAAACTTTCTATGCAAGGCACCCAAACACTTCAACCTCTGAAACCTTGAAATCCAACTAGGGACTAGAAAGTGCTATCCCTCTCTCCTATGCACTCTATGTGACCATTCCTCTAGGAACTAGGTCCCAGCTCCCAAATCTTTTGGTATTTCACGATTTGGAGAATTAGTGAGCAACTCCTCCTTCCCTTCCAAATTCTTGACTCCCGAAGATCCGATGACTCCAGATCTATGATCCAGATCCTCCGCTAATGAAAAAACTAGATTAAGTCGGCGATTCACCTTTCATGACTTTGGGGAAGTATTCGCCTCTATTTCCCTGGTTGTCAAATCCCCGAAATTTATTTGACCCAGATCAATGACTCTCGACACACCAAGATCAGACGGTCCAGATTTCTTCCTTCGAATCGACGATTCGTGCTTCAGGGGTTTGGAAAAGTACTCAACCCCTTTTTTTTCCTGATGACCAAATCTCTGAATCATACCTGCACTAGATTGACGGTTCACAGGTCCCGCTATCCAACGGCCTAGATTAAATCAAGATTTCGTGTATCGGGGATTTGAAAACCAAGGCTAAACCTGGTTCTCCCAACTTGTAATCCTCGATCTTCTGAAATGTGTGGATTTCCACCACGTGTCCTTCTAGATCCAACGACTTAGATCTCTCCTAGATCGACGGTTCATAACTGAGCTCTCACCACATGTCCCTTCCGATGGACGGCTAAAATCATGTCATGATTTCGCATGTCGTGAATTTGGGAACTAAGGACTTCTGTCCTCCCAACTCCCAATATCCAATCCTACGAAATGAACCAACAGTTCAGATCTCTCCTGGATCGACGGGTCCTATTCCTCTTGAACTTTGAGAGGTTAATGACTCACACCGTTATTCTCCTCGTAGCTTCTCTTGATCCAACGACTGTCGGCTATCGGTGCTTCCTCCTCGAAGAATATCTTCCATTTGTTCATCTACTTAGGGAGTCACAGCCAAATCCTTTGCTGCTAACTCTCCTGAACTTCAGGACTTAGAATAATTTCTCTTTAGCTCACTCCTTGTACTAACCCACTCGTGTCAAATAGATGGTCAAGGAGGGTCTCGATATATCCTTGGCTCTATGGTCAAATTTATTCGCTACTTGTGAAGACTGAAATATTTGAGGCATTAACACCTACGCTCCCTCTTCAAATCTAATGGTCGTGATAGGCCTCGAATCCTTCCAAAAGGATCTCACCCGTTCGTCTTCCAAATGAAAGGGTACTCACTTTCGATATTTGAAACTCGCTATCCTTCCAAAGCTTCATCAGATATGAAGGACTTAAGACATTTGCGCTCTTTCTCCTAGACTTGACTCTTTTAGAAGAGTCTTCTATGCACCTCTTGCACTCTTTCTCCTGGACTTGACTCTTAGAAGAGTCTTCCACGCACCCCTTGCACTCATTCATCAAGTCTAGGAATTAAATGGGTCCTGGTCTCTACTAGCCTCGCAGGGAGCCTGCGCATATCTGCACTACTTGTCTTGAGCTTAACAGGCTTCATCCTCCAAGGGACTCAAAATGATAAGAAAGGTTGACATGCACACATGAAACTGTGTCCACGGTTGATGAACACATAGTTCGTGACTCTGGATTATGCCACCACAAGACACAAGTATATACGAGTATAAAACATATCCTAACCATATCATTTCTTATTGGCCTAATTATACAACCAAGAAGTAATAAAATGGATAAAGTATATCCATTAAGAAATCATGCACAATTCCTGAAACATACACAGTATAACCAATTCATACATAGTTATAGCTAAATTACACAAGGTAGGAAATCGCTTATCTATTACAAGTTGTCGCCAACCAACTGACTGTGGGTGTTCGTCCTTCCACCCGACCATAGGCTTAGAGGCATTCAATCTTATCACTCTATCCACCCCCATGCCAATCCATGATATCACTGGGGAACTCTCGCAGTTCTCAAAGATTCTCTCTTTGTTTCATCTTTTGTTTGGGTCTTGTTCTATGCAGTTCTAAGAGATTTCTCTCTTTTATAGCCTTGGTGAGGTTCATCAGATGCTCATCCAACATCATACTCACAGACTTCTATTCATCATCCCCTGAAGAGCTCTGTGCATCTCCCTTGTGAGCTTGCACCCTGCGCCCATTTCCCCCGTGTGTATCTATCTTACCTTGGAAGGTTTTTACCGACCTATCTTGTTCCTTCTATCAAAAGGAAGCTCAGGTTTGCAGGTCTCTACGGTACTTTAGGCTGACAACCCATGTTTCCATTCATGGGGGTGGTTGGTAATTATCCCACCAGTCCTTTCTTCATTAACCGATTTCTCTCCTTGGAATCCGAAGGAGGTTTTCATCCTCATCAAGGGAAATTGGGGTTATTTGATATAATGAACCCTCTTGTATAGTTTTCACATTCTTCCTCTAGTGATATCATGGCTAGTACTTTCAAGACTTCACCCCCACAGTCAGTTATTAGAAACTCAACAATAATACATTTACATTGTCTACATGCCTTAGCATGGTAATTCCCATTTTATGATTAATTACAAATTGGGGGAAACTGGGTGTTACAAATTTGATTCACTAATGAAAAATATTTAGGCATTTGACTTAAATTAAACTCCAATAATTGTAAAAGTACATTCACTTTAATAATCACTTTATTAAATTGAATCTCCTAAGTCTTAATAGGAATTAAGGATGACTTCCACATGTTAGAAACGAAACTAATGTGGAAGTACTTGTCTGATTCTACAAACATCAACACTTCGTATTAGAAAGGAAGTTACTTCTCAAAGAGACACCTAAAGTTGGTTCTCCCTTCGATCCTGGAACAATGTCACACACATCATCATGCACACAAGAATCACTCTAACCCTTCTATTCAGTTGCTCCCTCAACCTAGAAGTCTCGAAATCAATGGTGTTACACATTAGTTCCATAAAGTATCGACACTTCTTCAAAGGATTTCTCCCTCTATATATACTCCTAGGAGCCTCCTCCTGATCCTGAGTGTAATGGCCCCAACCATCCAAGATAAGCTATGTCACACAAATGCTTTCCCTCTGATATCATTTAATTAATTAATATTCCCTACATATGAACACACATGCATTCCTAACAGCATATAAATCTCAATCATAATTATAATAGTAATACCATAATACAAATAACATAATTAATCATGCAACATCCATAATGAACATATAAAATACACTTATATTTTAATAAAAAACATTGAATAGATGCAGATACCAGACATTCCTCCTAGCCATAGACTTTTTTTTCATATACTCTCAAAAGCAGGTCACCCCCAAGTTGGGGCTATGAATCCACCAAGGAAAAGGTTACCTAAGCCAACCTAAGGTCAAATCAGCAACATGATAAATCACATTCTCAAGTGCCAACTCTAGTAACAATCCCTAGCTCATAACCCCTCATTCCCCACAACATGCCCCACCCCAAGAAGTGTACCCGTTCTCTGCTCAATATTCCTTTAGCTCTCCCACTTCCCTTCTAGGTCTTCAACAATAGGCTATCCAGGAAGTCTCAAAGCTATATGGAACCTAGAACACAAGGTTTCTCAAAGAGTTCAACACTCACCAGCCCATCACACACAAAACTGTCCCTAGAAATTCTCTCACTTGAGAAAAATGCTTCATAGGCCTGAAAACCTACTTCTTCAACCCAAACCCCACAAAGTTTTACTAGGTAACAGTCAAATTCACATATATCTTAGAAAAAATATGGATGATGGATTTTCCCAATTGAGTGAATGATGGAATGAATTATATTTTCATGCTCTTAACTTGACACTTGCCACTTTATGAAATACCTTTGACCCCACTTGTTAATTCATTCCCAACATTTAGGAACTTACGATAAAATTATATCACATGAGTTTAGACTTTAGGAATAATGTAATTTTATTTCTTGGCTTTATCCCCCTTGACTTAGCCCCTCTTCCTTAAACCCTTATCTCTCTTTCCTCTCGTGGAGTCCTAGCCCTCCATACTCTTTCGTCTAAATTGGTCTGCAACACTGATGTATTTTATTAATATCATCGAGTGTGATTACATATTACAATTGTTAGGCTCATTGTCCTTTCTAATCATAGGCTCCTTGGCCTAAATCAAAAAGGAACTCTAACCTCAATATCTATATATCTATATCTATATCTATATATATATTGTTGGGCAATTGGTTGTCATTGATGTCAACCCTTGGAGAAGTATGGAATCCCCAGAGATGTGGATGATATTGTTGGACAATTGGTTATCATTTGTATGATAAAGATTGATTATGAGTTAGTTGATGTCAGCATATGTGAATGATACATTTGATGAAGTCTGCATGAAGCCCCAGAGGTGTCATTATGGTACCCAAAGTTTAATTAGGTTTTTAGACATGAAGGACAATGTAAATGCAAGTAAGACACCCATATATGGATAGTACTCATCGCGTCATTTTTGGTTATATGTGTAACACCATGTGGTTCCTCACGGTTAGGGAGATATGACTTTGTGAAGTTGGAATCCTCGAAGAATGTTCAAGAATCCCCTAGTTGGTTACAAGTTTTTAATGAAAGGGTAAAGTGGTTGTAACAAGAAATTTCAAGAAGCCCTAAAGTTAAGGAAAGAGGTTACTTAGAAAACATATAAATACACCTCAAGAAGTCTCTCATAAGAACATGATTTATACACACAAGTTCATTGAATATCTATCTAAGTGATCAAGTTATTCTTATCTAAGGTAACCAAGGATATTTGAGGCATTTTTCATAGGGAAGATGAAGTAAAGAAGGTCAAAATTGCAAGGGAGGATGAAGGCTTGTGAGAATGTGTTCTAAGGTATGTTATTTATAGGTCATATTACCATTTTCACTATAACAGTTTTTTTCTAGAATGATTAAGATATAAAAACCTAGAGGATATTGATAAAATATATCAAGGTACCTATGGTAGAAATTTTATCTTTTGGGTCATTGTATTTTGGGAGATACACTCTATGGAAGATAGGGTTTTTGATTAGTCCTGGAACTAGTCTCAAACAAGTGTTCTGGGTAAAAAGGTCATAAATTCTTCATAGAAGATCCAAATTTAGTGAGACAAAATGAATTGGATATAGTACAGTCCTTAGTATTTGGTGTACAATTTTCTGATCTCGATCTCAAATATTTCATGTGTGGCATGATCTACAACTTTGCTCTCTAGAATAAGCTAGAATTCAGCAAGATCTTCCATTTTTTATATAACTCCTTTTCTGGGAGGTTCCAAGTAGTGAAACCTGGAGTAATTACATACACGATATTGAAGAATATTGTGTACAATTTTTAGACCTTTATTCATTATAGGTACATAGGTATGCTTGTTGAAATTTAGGGTTTGTGACTAATCCAAAACTAGTCTCTTGAGACTAAGGCAAAGTTTGATGAAGATGTTATTCTCTTGTTGTTGAAGTTGAGGAAGGTCTGCAGGTCTATGATCACATACAGTAGGTCTCTTACAGAGTTACAGGTATTTTTATATGCATGTTTTGAGGGTTACAAGTTGATGATGTTATGGTGTATGGCATGATTATGAGTGATATGGCATATGGTTGAGGCACATGGTTTGAGTATCATCTTGGATATTGGGCACATTGTTTGAGATACATTTTGGTATATGTATAATGCACTTGTTTGTGATCTATATACATGTTTGGCACATATTCTTTGCATATGGTATAGGCATTTCATTGATGATATCTTATGGTATTTGGTATATGACATGGTAAATGGTTGAGACACATTTCATGGTATATGTCATATGGTATATGATTGATGTATTGATCCATGCTTGATACATGATATGGTACATGATTGACACTTGGTATGGTACATGATTTGGTGCATGCTTGATGCATGTGTTATGGTATAGGTTTATGTACATGGTTGATGTGCATGATTGGAACATGGTTGAGGTATTGGTTGATGCATAGTTTATGCATGGTCGAGACAGATATCTTGTGATGGTATATGGTGATCTTTCACGAATTCTTGGTAGAGGCATGTGTTGGTGATGTTGAGCATATGGTTTGAGATATGTTCTCAGTGATCTTGGAATGAGGTGAATGTAGATGAGAGTTGATCTGGTTTCATGGATGAGATAGTGACATGTTTCACAGGTTGATGTGATAGTGGAAATGATAGTGAAAATGACAGTGAAAGTGGTAGTGACAGTGATAGAGTTTGTGGCAGTGGCAGTGGTAGAGTCTGTGACAATTGGTCTACACTTATATTTCAGGGTGGAAGGATGGGGCAAGGAAAGGGGGTTGTATCCTCCTTCTGTTTGGAGCCATAGAATCAAGGAGTTGGAGATTCCTTCATGTTGGAGCCTAAGAACTAGGTAGTTGTAGCCACCTTCCAGTTGGAGCCGAATAATTAAGGGGGTTGTAGCCTCCTTATGGTTTGAGCTAGAGAATTCAGGTATTTGTAGCTTCCTTCAGGTTGGAGCCTGAGAATAGGGGGTTGGAACCTCCTTCTAGTTTCAAATATATAATTTGGAAGTTGGTGCTTCCTATAAATGAATTATTGATATATATATATATAAGAAATATTTATGTGGTTTTCTCCCATTTAGGTTTCCACGTAAATACTGGTGTACTTTGTTCTTGATGTGATGTTAATGTCATGATGCTTATTATATATACATTGATGCATTCATATATGATACATTGATGATTTTTGGTTACTTGGGATGACCCGATTTATGATCTCAAATAGGTTTCCAACAAAACCCTCAAAACTATCATCCCTCTTGGTAAACCAAAAGGCAACACAATGCACAGAGTGCACAGCGCAGTCTCACCCAAGATAGATTTATGGGGGAATTCAATACTCATTTGTTTGTAGTCTAGTAGGGAGTGGGGACTTTGGTTTGATTCTTGTCCTTATGCATCAACATAATTAATCATTCATCTACTTCTAGGATTCACTCATCATTAACTATGCATGCATGCTATTATAGCTAGTTTTAACCATTCATTATTTAAATGATGATTAACAGAATAGTAAAAGAAATCATTCATTACACATACAACAAAATGTTTTACCATGGTTAACCCCCTCTTGGGGCTACATCCACAAAGATATAGTTCGTCTTCTCTTTTATTCATTCTGCTGCAAAATATGTGATGTGTGCATTACATCTTTAGGATTACAATCAAAATGAGGGTAAGTATCCTATGGTTGGCTAACTACATATGATCCAAAATATATTTGCAGAACGAAATGAATACATATTATTATCAAAAGATGCTTAACATAGAATAATAGATATACAACAAAATTGGTTTATATTCAATAAGGAAATAAGTTGAAACTGTAAAATGCAGCGGAAACAAGCTTGCTAGAATGGTGGCGGCTTATCTCTTAGAAGAGATGTGACGGATGCGCTCATTCGCAAGAAGATAATTACAATGAAGTTCTGAAGGCCATTTTACAATAAATAGGAATTTCAAAAACCCTAGACATCCCAAAAACCTAACCCTAGGAGATGAAGCGCCAAAAGTCATGTGGGCCCCATTTGGGTAAGTTAGTACATCAACTTCTCGGGGTCGTAACTTTTGCATACGATCTATGTTTTAGGCATACGATATCCCGTTGGAAAGTTCTATCTAAGGAATACACATTTGGTTTCCATCTATCAAAGGGCACTCCAACTATGGAGATCCCTAAAAAACATTGTTTAGGGCCTCAAAACGATCCCGCAAGTCAGGGACCTGAAAACTAGGGAAAAAACTGCCAGACTGGAAAACTACCAAAATGAGCCATTTGGAATAGGTGGGAGGCCACATAAATCCATCTAGATAAATCCTCCCCCCTTAGGAAGAAATGGTATCTATTTCGTTGAGTTCCCCCATCAGATGAGGAAATTTCTATTGAATTTGGTCCCGGGTGAGCCACCTACCTTGGTGTAGGAGCTGCCCTGCTTTGACAAATCAATAAAGTTGGATCCTTTGTTGGTGAATGACCTTGATCTATTTTTCCACAATATGATCATTGTATTCTTGTTGTATGTAGTCAAGGTTTCTCTATTGGCCTCAGTTGTTTTGCTACCTCTGAGGTGTCCAATAATGGTGGGAAATACAGTTGAAGGATATCCACGTTGAACACTGGGTGCAAGACAAGGAAAGGAGGAATGTTGAGATCAAAAGAATTATCATACACATCCTTGGTGATGGTGTACATATAATAACTAAGTGGGTGAAGCTTCCGATGGGTTCATGTAATGCACTCTTTCTGCAAGTGCAACCAAACTTTGTCACCCAGCTGAAACTTATGTGGCACCTGGTGTGTATCGTGGTGTTTCTTGTACTTGTCATTGGACTTCTGTAGGATATCCTGAACCTGTTGGAAGATGTGTTGGATCCACTCAATGAACCAGGTGGCCTTGTCAACTTCATTTGGAGCATGAGATGAGTCGGTCAAGGTGATCTCAAGGGGTAGTGCAACATCTATGGGACCCAATGGTTGGAATCCCAACTCCACCTGAAAGGGGTTGTGGCCAGTTGAGCTATGCAGGGCTTGGTTGTAGCTATGTTGAACATAGGGAAGACTCTCATCCCATGTGCGAGGGTTCTTGGAATTATACATGACAGGATATGCATGATCATTCAATTTACAACCTCGATTTGGCAATCTATCTGGGGGTGAAAGGTTGTGGATTTGGTGAGCTTGGTGTCCAGCAGTGACCAGAGGATTGAACAGAATGTGCTGAGAAATTGACTATCCCAATATGATAAAATGGTTAATGGTATTCCGAAATGTTCCCATACTCGTTCAAAGAATCTCTTCGCAGTGGCCTTTGATGTGATGCTCTTCTTGTAGGCGACCAGAATCACCATCTTAGAAAAGTGATCCACAACCACAAAAACACATTCATTTCCCCACTTAGTGAACAAGAGGCTCGAAATGTAGTCCATTGAGATGGATTCCCATGGCCTGTCAGGAGTACTCAGAGGGGTGTACAGGCCCTGTTTCTTAGTGGTCGGTTTGGAAATCACTCAGGGAGTGTAGGACTTGATATACTTGTTGACCTCCTGTCGAAGTTTTGGATAGTAGAAATGTTTCTGAAGCATTGCCACTATAATTTTGACACCAAAGTGTCCTACCACCTGACTGTAGTGGGCTTCCCAGATCATCTTCACTCGCTCTCTTGATGGAACACATATATGGCCCAGACAACACAATAGCCCATCCTGAAGATGAAAATTAGTGACAACTGCATTTGTGCCCAACATTTGGTAGGTGGTGGAGAAGTATGGGTCTGCCTCATAGATTTGGGGCCATCCAGAGGTCTCATGGTCGCAAGAGCCTAGCACCGTGGTGAGTGTCACGACTGGCAGTCTTCTATGGAAATCAATGATGTGATTGGTGCTTCATGTTTTATACTTGATGTTGAGGTGGAATTGATGCAAGTACGTGGACCACTTCTGATGACAGTCATTCTGCAATATTCCTTGTGTCTTCATGAACTGCAATGGATTATGATCAATTTGGATGACTGTCTCCTTCCCAAGAATTTAATGTCTCCACTTGTGGAAGGCTTGCACAATGGATTACATTTCTTTGTCATAAGTAGGGTACTTACGAACAACATCTGATAGTGTCTCACTATGATAAGCCATGGGGTGGTTGTGCTGAATGAGAACGATGCCTACAACATAGTCTAAAGCATTTGTCTTGATCT
>JZKD02S1124157.1:15579-27260 GCA_000966675.3 Picea glauca | reverse complement strand
TTTAGGGTTGGTGGTTTGGACCGGGAGGTATTCCATTGGGCATGGAGTCAAATGATCAAGCAAATAATAAGAGTGTTTCGGCAATGGAAACCCATGGAACAGAGGCAAGATAGAAGTTGATTACAGAGAGAAGTATTTATAAAAGTATGGCAACAGTATAGAGAGAAAACATATCAATATGAAAGGAGCACTTAGCAATGAGTGAATTCCTAGCATAAATCAGTGGAAAGAGATGGTTGGGACAGAGCATCTAGCAAGGATGAATTCTGAACCTTCATATCTCTACAAGAAACAACCTATAACCTGTCCAGCAATAGAGCATCTAACAAATGAATGAATTCCATTACATACATAGTTACAAATCGGGAAGCAAATGGAAATAAAACCAAGTGAAATGATGTGAAAACGAAGCAATAAGACATTCTCTGCAAACAAAATCACAAGAATCTCTGATATAGATAAAAAATGCTCTGCACTCTTTTATTAGAAATGAAAACAAGTGCTATAGCCCAGGATTGCTACTCCTCTCTCCCCCTTATTCTTCTAAAAATATTCCTAATATATGTATTGAGGTCAAAATCCTCTCTAATCTAAAAGATAACAACAATTACAACCAATTCTTGAAACTTTCTGTCATAGAAAATGGGCCAGACTGTCGAAAACTAGGGATGCAGTTACGACTATGTATCTCTCGAATAGTGACAGATGTTTATACATTGAAAGATGATTTTCTGCATCTATTTATTCTGAGGAAAAAAACTCTCTTAGTTCCCTGAAACTCCTTTTCACTTTTCCCAAATCTGCATTTAACAAACATGTGTCAAAACAGGAAAATATGAAATCCAAAAATTAGGGCGCGGAGATGGATTTGTTTCTCCCAATATGTGACACTTGTAGGAAAATTGAAAGAGGCTAATGATATCTGATGTGTTAGGCACAAAATCCTCCAACCGTTTCTCAAAATGATACTCTAGTTGCTCATAATCCTCATTTGAAAATGATGACTCAACACAGTAAAAACGCCATATTTCTGAAAATGAACTTCATATTGCGGGGGACTTTTGATTACCTTACCAAGATCAAAATGAAATTATGAACACACCAATGGACAACTTAGGATTTTTATATGTCGATCAACTATTCGAACGTGAACAACGCCCTCTCCACGACTGAGAAAATTGTGTTTTTCTAAAGTTGTTTTGCATATGACTGGAGTCCTGATTTTGGGTTTTCGGGATTCGGGAAATGAAGTAGTGGTTATTAAAATCTTCACATCGTCCAAATCCCCGATGGAAAAATCCCCGAAATAGATTTTTTCTTTTACATTGCCCTCTTTTAGGCCTTTGGGTTTTGGGTATCATGTCCTCAAAAGTTATGACATGTAAGGAATCTCGAATCGCGAAATCGCAATGGGATTAATTAGACGATAATCATTTGTTTTAATCTCTTAATTAATCATGATTATCAATTAATAATTAACCTTTCATGGATTTAAGTGTCAAGAATTTGATAATACTTAACGTGAGAAATCCCGAATTGTGAAATTGCAATGGGATTGATTAACAGTTAAAACACTTTTAGCTTTGTGATTAAGCATGATTAAAACATAGGCTTTCAGGGTTTTGGAAATCGCAAACTTGAAACTTAAAGCATGAAGGTAGCTCAAGTCGCGAAATCATGATGAGACTTGTCAACATTAATCTTTCTTATTCTTTAATTAACTCGACTTATCCTTTAATACTTTAGTGAATTCGAGGATCGGGGTTGTAATTATTATAATATCTACGCTGACCAAATCCTCGATGGCCAAAAACCCCAAACTTGTGAGATTTTTCTCCATGTGGCTTAATGCTCGGTGTATGTGGTCATTCAACTACCAATGCTTCCATTCATTTTTCTTGTGACTCAACGCTCGAACAGATGGTACATTTCTTTGATTTTCACATGAACCCTGTCTTTGGATTTTTCGTGAGTTGGCTTGTGACTGTTATACTGTTGTGGAATTTGGGGATGATTTTGGCGTTATTTGACTGAATATGACAGGTAGATAACATTCAATGATCCGTGTGATAGTCAAATGGTCGTTTTCTCATATATACACTTTCGATAGTTAAACACTATAAATTTTTTCTCTCCTAAGTTATCGAAAGACAAAATTTCAATATTGTTACAACAAAGCATACTGATCAAATTCCAGAGGCATTCCACATTCTTTCACTTCTAGCTATGCCTTAGATGAAGAATCATGTTCTTGTCCAAATTCTCTTCTTGCCTCTTCAAACGTCTTATTTTCCTTCCTTGGGTCAAACAATTGTGTCTTCTCTGCAACTCTTCTGTTCCTTGATTCTTTTGTAGTCTTTCCTGGAGTCACCATGTCTTCTCCTGTAACAACACCTCCTCTAGTAATAACAATGAATATGGGGTCTTCACCACGAGGTTCTGCTTATATTAATTGTACCTGTTGGTTTCATCCTTGTCTCTCCCAGAGTTTGGCTAACAGTACTGCACAATCTTCAATAACATGTTCAAATGAGTTGCAGTAGCTGCAAGTGGTGCAAGGGTTCTGATAGTCTCTTGCCAAATGACCTAGCTGGGTGCAGTTATAACAAATAATCTGACCTTGACCTCTACGCATGCCTCCTCCTCATCCTCTCCCTATGAATCCACCATGAGGGTTGAAGTTTCCTCTTCCCGGGTAATTAAACTGTGTATCATTTCCCTCATGTTGCATATCTCCGTGAATTATATATGTATCTCTTGAACTTTCATGCAAGAGTTCATAATCCCTACAATCCTTCTCATCATACCCCACAGATTTACAGAATGTGTAGTAAATATTGGTAGGTTTATGGACATATTTTTTCATGTAATAACATTCACCAAGGCAATGTCTATTTCTGCATACCTCGCACCAGGGTAGAGTAACCTTCTTCAAAGGGCTTGGAGCTCCAGAGGCCAAGTATTCATTAAATACAGGGCAATGCTCCTTATCATGGCCCTCCGATTTTCATATGATACACCAGATGTCTTCTCTTTTATCTTTTCCCTTTTCTTTCTTCATATCTTCAACCTGCAAAGATAAGTTAGTTAGTTGAATCAAAATTTGACTCATACCTGAGCTGGATTCTCCCATAGGGGCTGATTCTAGCTTCATGACGATCTCCAGTGCCTCAGCCTGTGAAGCAACCTTCTATTTCATCAGAGGAACTTGGTTGTGTGGTAAGAGGGCAACAATGAACCATTCCTTATTCTTCTTGTCTGGAATCTGAAAACTCAAACGACCTGTCAAGGTATTAAACCTTTAATCAAACTCCCAAATAGGTTCAGCTACTCTCTTCTTGATTTCTTCCAGTTCTGTAATGCACTGTGACTCTGACTTGGGTTTCTTGAATTCTGCACTCAACACAGTATTGATATTGTTCATCGGTTTAGGTTGCGCAGTTCCTTTAACAAAATTTATGTACCAGCTCAGTGTGTGATCTCTCAAGGTAGTACTAAACTGAGCTCTCTTAACAACTTATTCATTAACTTGTTTGATACTCCATATAGCTTCGCATAAGAACCAGTGCTAATCAGGATCTTCAGATTCATCTCCTCTAAAGATAGGTAGCCTCATTTCATCTGCCATAGATCTTCCTAGGTTTCTTGACTGACTATGTACTGAACTGCTAGTAATAGTGCTCTGAGTGCTCTGATAACTCTTACTACTCTGGTTACTTAACACTGCTAAAACAATAGGAGGAGTAATAGTACTTACTTCGATAGTCAGTGTAGTTCTTGAAGTTTCTGATTCTTCTCGATGAGGTTCTTCAGTCTTCCTCTCCTCTGCCCTAGCAAACTTTGAATAATCCTTGTTCAATAGCTCTTCTTCTTCCCCACTATAGTACCCTTCATCCTGTACCAGTGGCTCATGACTCTACTCAAACAAGTTCACCATAGGAAACTCTCTGAAGGTTCTCCCACTCTGCGTATTTCCAACCTCTATGTCATTGTCACTGTTTGAGTTCTTCAACATTAACTTTTCAATCCGACCGATTACTGTATCTTCAAGATGTTTTTCTCATGCAATAGAATCTTGATCTTCAACTTCAAAAAGTGTAAAATTTTTCCTCTAGGTCGCTTAAAGAAATATCTCTCAACTTGGCTATATGACTCTACTCTATCAATAGAAAACTCAGTAATGTACCCTCCAATAGTACTATCAAACCAGTGATCTACTACTCTTGACATGTCGTTATCAACTCTCTTGACCTTCTTGATCAACGTCAGCGTCCAAACCACATGTGGTCTAGATCTGATTTCAAACTGGATATCTACTAATCTGGCTAACCACTCATATAGCTCCTTATGAACTCCTCCAAAGAAAATATTGTGTATATCAGTAAAGATGTACCTTCCCAACCACTCCTTTGTACTAAGTCTAGGGTTCTTGTTCTGAGCTTCGACGAATTCCCTCTCTTGTTCTTCTATCCACTTTTGAATCTCTTCTTCGATGGAAACCACCTTGACATTCCCTCAAGAAGATATTGTTCCCATCAATAGAAACATTTGTTGGCATAGGGGTAGACAAAGGGTTTAACACTTCAACATCACACCAACAAACCCTAACTACTGACCCTTTTAGAAACACCTGTAGAACAGATGTCGTCTCACCCGAAGTAGCAATAGGGGGTTGCAAGACACATGTGTCTACAACCAGAGGAAATGCAAAGTGAATCCAAAAAAACAACACACAACAATCTAGTTATTCCTTATCGTACTTAAGCTTAATCCACAAGTTATATCTTAGATCTAACATAGTAATGCAATAATGGAATATCAAATGAAAAATAACATAGCATAAATCACATAGAACAATAAGATATATGTGGCTCACCATCTCCCTAGGGCTACGTCCACAAAACTGTGTTTCTTGATATATTAGATGAAAACATATAGTTCTATATGTGCATTTATCTTACAGATCCCTCTCTCCTTCTCTCTTTATCTTCCCTTCCTGTGCACCCAGCTACAGGGTGATATTTGCACCCAACTGAAGATCCACAATACAAGAATTCTCTTACAACACAATACTTCTCTCACACCACAACAATAATCACAATCTTTTTCCAACCTAGAATGAACCTTCCCAACTCTTTTTGGCCTTTATTTATACATTACAATGACTCTTGGACAACCCTAGACTAGATTCTAGGTGTCAAAACCCTAGATCCCAAAACCCTAGGTGTCTAAAACCGTAGGTCCACTTGACCCATATTTTCAGGGCTTCACCAGCCTGCCTTTCCTTCTTTCCCGTGAGGTGCTCCAAATCATTCGTTGGTGGCTTTTTCTATTTGTTGTTTTTTCCACGATCCATCTTCTTTGTTGTTGTTTCTTCCTTGATATTCTCNGGGCATGGAGTCAAATGATCAAGCAAATAATAAGAGTGTTTCGGCAATGGAAACCCATGGAACAGAGGCGAGATAGAAGTTGATTACAGAGAGAAGTATTTATAAAAGTATGGCAGCAGTATAGAGAGAAAACATATCAATATGAAAGGAGCACTTAGCAATGAGTGAATTCCTAGCATAAATCAGTGGAAAGAGATGGTTGGGACAAAGCATCTAGCAAGGATGAATTCTGAACCTTCATATCTCTACAAGAAACAACCTATAACCTGTCCAACAATAGAGCATCTAACAAATGAATGAATTCCATTAAAAACATAGTTACAAATCGGGAAGCAAATGGAAATAAAACCAAGTGAAATGATGTGAAAACGAAGCAATAAGACATTCTCTACAAACAAAATCACAAGAATCTCTGATATAGATAAAAAATGCTCTGCACTCTTTTATTAGAAATGAAAACAAGTGCTATAGACCAGGAGTGCTACTCCTCTCTCCCCCTTATTCTTCTACAAATATTCCTAATATATGTATTGAGGTCAAAATCCTCTCTAATCTAAAATATAACAACAATTACAACCAATTCTTGAAACTTTCTGTCATAGAAAATGGGTCAGACTTTCGAAAACTAGGGCTGCAGTTACGACTATGTATCTCTCGAATAGCGACAAATGTTTATACATTGAAAGAGAATTTTTTGCATCTATTTATTCTGAGGAAAAAACCTCTCTTAGTTCCTTGAAACTCCTTTTCACTTTTCCCAAATCTGCATTTAACAAACATGTGTCAAAACAGGAAAATATGAAATCCAAAAATTAGGGCGCGGAGATGGATTTGTTTCTCCCAATATGTGACACTTGTAGGAAAATTGAAAGAGGCTAATGATATCTGATGTGTTAGGCACAAAATCCTCCAAGTGTTTCTCAAAATGATACTCCAGTTGCTCAGAATCCTCATTTGAAAATGATGACTCAACACAGTAAAAACGCCATATTTCTAAAAATGAACCTCATCTTGCGGGGGCCTTTTGATTACCTTACCAAGATCAAAATGAAATTATGAACACACCAATGGACAACTTAGGATTTTTATATGTCGATCAACTATTCGAACGTGAACAACGCCCTCTCCACGACTGATAAAATTGTGTTTTTCTAAAGTTGTTTTGCATATGACTAGAGTCTTGATTTTGGGTTTTCGGGATTCGGGAAATGAAGTAGTGGTTATTAAAATCTTCACATCGTCCAAATCCCCGATGTAAAAATCCCCGAAATAGATTTTTTCTTTTACATTTCCCTATTTCAGGCCTTTGGGTTTTGGGTATCATGTCCTCAAGAGTTATGACATGTAAGGAATCTCGAATCGCGAAATCGCGATGGGATTAATTAGACGATAATCATTTGTTTTAATCTCTTAATTAATCATTATTATCAATTAATAATTAACCTTTCATGGATTTAAGTGTCAAGACTTCGATAATACTTAACGTGAGAAATCCCGAATTGTGAAATTGCAATGGGATTGATTAACAGTTAAAACACTTTTAGCTTTGTGATTAAGCATGATTAAAACATAGGCTTTCAGGGTTTTGGAAATCACAAACTTGAAACTTAAAGCACGAAGGTAGCTCAAGTCGCGAAATCATGATGAGACTTGTCAACATTAATCTTTCTTACTCTTTAATTAACCTGACTTATCGTTTAATACTTTAGTGAATTCGAGGATCGGGGTTGTAATTATTATAATATCTATGCCGGCCAAATCCCCGATGGCCAAAAACCCCAAACTTGTGAGATTTTTCTCCATGTGGCTTAATGCTCAGTGTATGTGGTCATTCAACTGCCAATGCTTCCATTCATTTTCCTTGTGACTCAACGCTCGAATAGATGGTACATTTCTTTGATTTTCACATGAACCCTGTCTTTGGATTTTTCGTGAGTTGGCTTGTGACTGTTATACTGTTGTGGAATTTGGGGATGATTTTGGCGTTATTTGACTAAATATGACAGGTATATAACATTCAATGATGTGTGTGATAGTCAAATGGTTTTTTTCTCATATATACACTTTCGATAGTTAAACACTATAAAAAATTTCTCTCCTAAGTTATCGAAAGACAAAATTTCAATATTGTTACAACAAGGCATACTGATCAAATTCCAGAGGCATTCCACATTCTTTCACTTCTAGCTATGCCTTAGATGAAGAATCATGTTCTTTTCCAAATTCTCTTCTTGCCTCTTCAAACGTCTTCTTTTCCTTCCTTGGGTCAAACAATTGTGTCTTCTCTGTAGCTCTTCTGTTCCTTGATTCTTTTGTAGTCTTTCCTGGAGTCACCATGTCTTCCCCTGTAACAACACCTCCTCTAGTAATAACAATGAATATGGGGTCTTCACCACGAGGTTCTGCTTATATTAATTGTACCTGTTGGTTTCCTCCTTGTCTCTCCCGGAGTTTGGCTAACAGTACTGCACAATCTTCAATAACATGTTCAAATGAGTTGCAGTAGCTGCAAGTGGTGCAAGGGTTCTGATAGTCTCTTGCCAAATGACCTAGTTGGGTGCAGTTATAATAAATAATCTGACCTCGACCTCTACGCATGCCTCCTCCTCATCCTCTCCCTATGAATCCACCATGAGGGTTGAAGTTTCCTCTTCCCGGGTAATTAAATTCTGTATCATTTCCCTCATGTTGCATCTCTCCTTGAATTATATATGTATCTCTTGAACTTTCATGCAAGAGTTCATAATACCTACAATCCTTCTCATCATACCCCACAGATTTACAGAATGTGCAGTAAATATTGGTAGGTTTCTGGACATATTTTTTCATGTAATAACATTCACCAGGGCGATGTCTATTTCTGCATACCTCACACCAGGGTAGAGTAACCTTCTTCAAAGGGCTTGGAGCTCCAGAGGCCAAGTATTCATTAAATACAGGGCAGTGCTCCTTATCATGTCCCTCTGATTTTCATATGATACACCAGATGTCTTCTCTTTTATCTTTTCCCTTTTCTTTCTTCATATATTCAACCTTCAAAGACAAGTTAGTTAGCTGAATCAAAATTTGACTCATACCTGAGCTGGATTCTCCCATAGGGGGTGATTCTAGCTTCATGGCGATCTCCAGTGCCTCAGCCTGTGAAGCAACCTTCTATTGCATCAGAGGAACTCGGTTGTGTGGTAAGAGGGAAACAATGAACCATTCCTTATTCTGCTTGTCTGGAATCTGAAAAATCAAACAACCTGTCAAGGTATTAAACCTTTAATCAAACTCCCAAATAGGTTCAGCTACTCTCTTCTTGATTTCTTTCAGTTCTGTAATGCACTGTGACTCTGACTTGGGTTTCTTGAATTCTGCACTCAACACAGTATTGATATTGTTCATCAGTTTAGGTTGCACAGTTCCTTTAACAAAATTTATGTACCAGCTCAGTGTGTGATCTCTCAAGGTAGTACTAAACTGAGCTCTCTTAACAACTTATTCATTAACTTGTTTGATACTCCATATAGCTTCGCATAAGAACCAGTGCTAATCAGGATCTTCAGATTCATCTCCTCTAAAGATAGGTAGCCTCATTTCATCTGCCATAGATCTTCCTAGGTTTCTTGACTGACTATGTACTGAACTGCTAGTAATAGTGCTCTGAGTGCTCTGATAACTCTTACTACTCTGGTTACTTAACACTGCTAAAACAATAGGAGGAGTAATAGTACTTACTTCGATAGTCAGTGTAGTTCTTGAAGTTTCTGATTCTTCTCGATGAGGTTCTTCAGTCTTCCTCTCCTCTGCCCTAGCAAACTTTGAATAATCCTTGTTCAATAGCTCTTCTTCTTCCCCACTATAGTACCCTTCATCCTGTACCAGTGGCTCATGACTCTACTCAAACAAGTTCACCATAGGAAACTCTCTGAAGGTTCTCCCACTCTGCGTATTTCCAACCTCTATGTCATTGTCACTGTTTGAGTTCTTCAACATTAACTTTTCAATCCGACCGATTACTGTATCTTCAAGATGTTTTTCTCATGCAATAGAATCTTGATCTTCAACTTCAAAAAGTGTAAAATTTTTCCTCTAGGTCGCTTAAAGAAATATCTCTCAACTTGGCTATATGACTCTACTCTATCAATAGAAAACTCAGTAATGTACCCTCCAATAGTACTATCAAACCAGTGATCTACTACTCTTGACATGTCGTTATCAACTCTCTTGACCTTCTTGATCAACGTCAGCGTCCAAACCACATGTGGTCTAGATCTGATTTCAAACTGGATATCTACTAATCTGGCTAACCACTCATATAGCTCCTTATGAACTCCTCCAAAGAAAATATTGTGTATATCAGTAAAGATGTACCTTCCCAACCACTCCTTTGTACTAAGTCTAGGGTTCTTGTTCTGAGCTTCGACGAATTCCCTCTCTTGTTCTTCTATCCACTTTTGAATCTCTTCTTCGATGGAAACCACCTTGACATTCCCTCAAGAAGATATTGTTCCCATCAATAGAAACATTTGTTGGCATAGGGGTAGACAAAGGGTTTAACACTTCAACATCACACCAACAAACCCTAACTACTGACCCTTTTAGAAACACCTGTAGAACAGATGTCGTCTCACCCGAAGTAGCAATAGGGGGTTGCAAGACACATGTGTCTACAACCAGAGGAAATGCAAAGTGAATCCAAAAAAACAACACACAACAATCTAGTTATTCCTTATCGTACTTAAGCTTAATCCACAAGTTATATCTTAGATCTAACATAGTAATGCAATAATGGAATATCAAATGAAAAATAACATAGCATAAATCACATAGAACAATAAGATATATGTGGCTCACCATCTCCCTAGGGCTACGTCCACAAAACTGTGTTTCTTGATATATTAGATGAAAACATATAGTTCTATATGTGCATTTATCTTACAGATCCCTCTCTCCTTCTCTCTTTATCTTCCCTTCCTGTGCACCCAGCTACAGGGTGATATTTGCACCCAACTGAAGATCCACAATACAAGAATTCTCTTACAACACAATACTTCTCTCACACCACAACAATAATCACAATCTTTTTCCAACCTAGAATGAACCTTCCCAACTCTTTTTGGCCTTTATTTATACATTACAATGACTCTTGGACAACCCTAGACTAGATTCTAGGTGTCAAAACCCTAGATCCCAAAACCCTAGGTGTCTAAAACCGTAGGTCCACTTGACCCATATTTTCAGGGCTTCACCAGCCTGCCTTTCCTTCTTTCCCGTGAGGT
Organism: Picea glauca; assembly: GCA_000966675.3. NCBI lineage: Eukaryota > Viridiplantae > Streptophyta > Pinopsida > Pinales > Pinaceae > Picea > Picea glauca. The sequence continues at coordinate 16,606 of JZKD02S1124157.1, read as the reverse complement.
GCTCCAAATCATTCGTTGGTGGCTTTTTCTATTTGTTGTTTTTTCCACGATCCATCTTCTTTGTTGTTGTTTCTTCCTTGATATTCTCATTCAACAACTCACTTTCTCTTACTTCGCTCATTCTTTTTTTCTTCTTTGATCACTTCGACCCATTCTCATTTTGTGTGCCTTCCGTGCAGTTCGTACTTCATCTTTCCTCTTCCTTCATCTTTTTTTTCTTCCTTATTCCATAACAAAGGGCCAACAATGCTTCATCTCCTCATTCTCTAACAGAGAGAAATGGTAGACTGAACCATTGGGCAGTGGTGCATCGAGGGTCAGATCGATGGGGTGCTTAACCTGATAGTGCAGAGGTACCCCGGTAGGTGAGGAGAAGATATTTGAGTATTATTCCATGACCTTATACACTTGATTCTGCTGTGTGGAGAGGTTGGCCACGAAGACCTTGGATATGGCTATGATATTTCACTCATTCTAAGAGAGAATCATGAAGAATACAAAATTCCATGTATGAGAGATGACCTTTCTGCATTGCTTGGCAGAGATCAAGGAAATAGCACTGGGTGAGACTGCCTTGGGTATCTTGTACAATTTCTTGTTCAAAGTTATAATAACAATGCGAGGCCTAAACACATATACAACATGATGTTTCCATAAATATGGTTGGCCCAAAATAACATTACAAACTTCAAGAGGGGAAACATCACACAAATCCTTGTCTTTGAAGGGATTGATGTTGTATGACAGGTGACATTGTTGGTTGATGTGGATGTCACTTCCTTGGTGGATCCATCCGATGGTGTAGGGTTGTGGGTGCAACGTTGTCGGTAGGGTGAGTCACTTGACAACATCTGCTGAGATGAGGTTCTTCTAACTACCTCTATAAATGATGAAGTGCAGCAGGGTACCCTTCACCCACATCTATAAATGAAAAAGGAGCTTGCCTTCCTATGGATCATCTGGTTCACCAGGAGGGAGCTTGGTGGTAGCAACGATACTGGGTTCTGCATCTATGATCTATCTCCAC
>JZKD02S1124146.1:0-12950 GCA_000966675.3 Picea glauca | reverse complement strand
AAAAAAAAGACAAACAACTAATTGTATAAGAACTATACATATGTACAAGAAGTCACCCAAGGAGACCAACCTACGAGTAATACTTCTTGAGGTAGAGCCCATTTCTAGGATCTGCCAAAGCATTTACCTCAAATTCAACCAGACAATTAGCACCCTTCTTTAAGACCTCCTTCACTATGAAAGGTCTGAACCACATGGTTTTGAACTTTCCTACCCTTAGGGAATCCTTATCTTGGTCATAGACTAGGACAAGTTTGCCTTCGAAAAAATCTGAGGACAAAAAGAATGATCATATTGACACTTTACTCGTTGCTTGTGAACCTTGTTAGCCAAGGTTGCATCACATCGTTTCTCATCAAGATGCTTGAGATATAATAAGCGTTCTTCAAGCAGTGAAGTGTCTGGCAATAACTCTACTGCCAACTTTAGAGATCAGATCTAGCACTGTATTGGAAAGACTGTTTCCAGCCCGTAAATGATTTGAAAAGGTGAAAAATCGGTGGTAGTATTTATAGATGTTCGGTGGGCCCATAATGCCTAGTACAACATCAAATGCCAATTTGACTTGGAAGAATTGATTGTTCATTGTAGAATAGTCTTGAGGGACTTATTCACAACTTCCACCTGACCATTCACTTGCGGGTAGTAGGGTGATGAATTTTCTTTCCTCAACCCAATATTTGATGTTAACTCGGACATCATTTTGTTCTGAAAGTGGCTTCCATGGTCAGTGACAATCTCATTCGGGATGCCAAACCTTGCTACTATCTAGTTAAAAATAAAGAGAGTTGTTGTTTGACCATCATTATTGAACATTGGCATAGCCTTACTTGTCTAACGATTTTATTCAGGTGGGGATAGTTGCAATGTATAGTTTTCCTTACTTGTCTAACGATGATTTTAGAATCTCCGAAAACCTTCAATTATTTAACGTTTAAGTCTATGGATTTCTTTAGCCCTAAATAGTGGCACATTACCATTAATTAGGGCATATTACATTAGTATTTTTATTTTATTTATGTCAGCTTGGGTCCATTATTTGTAATTGTACCTCCTAGTATCTGATATATGTTGAAATGTACACTCGACACTGAGAGGGGGGGGGGGAATCAGTGCCATAAAACTTTGGACAATTTTTCACTTTTCATAAATTAATTGAACAACATATATTTATTTCAATTTCTGAACCAATATATAAAGGAATACATATTTTATTTATTTATTTAACTTGAATGAATACATAAGATCAATCTTCATCTTCAAACAATTATGAGAGACCGGGCTCTCTGCTACAAGACCCGACTTGTAGTTCTTAGATCCAATTGAGAAATGAGGAATCCAACCCTCATAAAAAATTTGAGCTTCTTGATCTCAGATCCAACTGAGATGTGAGGAATCCAATACTCATACAAGTCCCAACTTGTAAAAAGGAACCAACCCGATATAATGAACTTTCATTCAATCCATTATATATATACTTCAACAGATTCAACTACATCTTTTGTTCACCATACGTCTTTGTTTATATAGTCTCCCAATAGGCATGGGTTTGAAGCATTATGTCCCTTTGTTTGAACCATTACACCTATTCATTTGAATTTAATTTCTATTATTATTATTATCAATAATAGCTCGATTTAAAGACTTCAAATGCCTTGTTTTGCATTTATTTTGTTCTAGATAAAAGCCTGTCACTGCAAATGTTGCAGAAATCGAGTTTTGCGGAGGTGCTTCCTTCAAACCATGTTATTAATCACTTCCTATTCTTTAACCCTTATTCCTCTATCACGAGACCAATGTTTCTTGCTTCATAATTCTTCCCCTTTTTATTTTTAGCCTCGATATGTCCAATGTTGGGACCGTGTTCTGCAGGCTTCGACACTATGGAACTTTTCTTCTCTTCACCAAATATTTTTATCTCCGAAGTGATATCTTTTGGAGTGTTATATATCAAGCAACTTCAATTCCAGGTTTTAATCCTCATCGTTTATCATGATTTCAGATCAATGGTCTGATCATTCTTTTAAAAGACTCGTTTTTCACAATTTTCTTATCCTTATCTAATGGTTGGGATTTAATCATGATATGGATGGTTTTCATTTCCTCGGGTACTTCATGTCTTCAAGATTTTTTTCTTTTTATAAACTTCCAATTCTTCCAGACTAAATTTCACCGAAGTGTGTATAGTCTATTAATATTGAGTTGACGTGTCTCCATAAACTTCAATGGTCCAAATCTTATTTTGGAGCTTCGGTACTCTGAGACTCTGGGTTACTATAAATCTGAAGCAGTTCAATTCCTCCAGACTGATAACCTATCGAATAAGTCATGAAGCAGTGGTGACCTCTTTCTCTCATTTAACACCTCTGCTTACACTATCTTTCCATTATGCTTGATCAATAGTTTTGAACGCTCTCAAAGTATATCAATATTTAGTGTTACTTCGTGATTTATTCTTACTCTATCCTTCCAGTGTAATTTATCAACGGTCGAGAACTCTCCCAAATTAGATCAATGATTAGTGTTATTTCATTATTTACACTTACTCTATCCTTCCATTGTACTTGATCAATGGTCGAGAATGCTCCCAAATTAAATCAACGATTAAAATTACTTCATTATTTAGGCTTACTCTATCCTTCCATTGTACTTGATCGACGGTTGAGAGAACCCAAAATATCTTAGGTCAGCGACCATCATTAAATTCGGCGTTCGACACTTCGGTTATTTTCTAGTAGTAGGAACTGGATATCCCCGAAGGACTTACTCCCTGAGTGATGTAGCTTGTTGGCTTGAAGTTGATGTGGCACTAGTTGAGTGGTTTCCACGTGTCACCTATATTCATGAATTTTGTATACCTAAAGTTCCAACTAGACCTTGACACTTGACACAATCTAAATGTGCCACATGTCCTTCCTGACATGGGGTATTACTATTTGTACCATGTGTCTTACTTTGTTACTTCAGAACTCTAGCCTTTGGGTGAACTTACATGTTCTAAACCCTTTTCCACCGAAGTGTTCAGCGCCAAAGTTTATAATATCCTTGTGATTTGATGATTCTTATGATTTAATCCATATCAACAGTTGATGTGACTTCGGGGCTTCGGCCTTCGGGTAATCTTACCTTTTCTTGGCTTCTTTTCGCAGGAGTGATCAGCGTCAGAGTTCGCTGCTGCTATGCAAATTTGATCTGATGACTTTAATGTTTCACTCTAGATCAACGTTTGTCATGACTTTTGGGCTTCAAAATTTGGGTAATCATTCATGTTCTAGACTACTTTTCTCCAAAGTAGTCAATGCCAGAGTTGACCAGTTCTACTCAGCTCTAATCCAATGATTGATATCTTTCCTGATGTTATCTAACGATTTTAATCAGGAACTTTGTGCATTGGCCTTTCTTATTCCATCCTTCCACTTTATTTTGATTGGACGGTCATTATTACTCCAAAATGTTTTTTAAGATAGGATGAATCATGTCCATTTCGAGACTTTGTCTTCGGCTAAAATATTTTTCCTTCAGGTAAATTTATCCGAAGTAGTCATCTCTAAATTTTACCATTGTTCCTCCTACATGATCTGACAATTTAATTCACTCCTGAATATTCAATCATATGGCCAAGATTCTCTCCTTTTTTATGAAGGTTTCCTTTGTGATCCAACGATTAGATTTACATCCGAATTATGGATTAATGACTCCAGTTGCTTGATTTTGATAAAGGTTTCCACCTGTAAAAAATCTCTTTCTAAAAACAGATCTCTTATGCAACCTGAAAATCACTATCTCTTCTGAGCTTTGGAAAATGTGCATGTAACAAAGATCATCTATCCTTGATAGTGATCGAATATTACATCGATGGCATTTACCAGATGCGTTTTCTCTTGAACTTTAGCCTTGCTGCTATGTTGCATTCTCTTTCCATCAATGACCCTTCATTACATATGGACATACCTTATTGTCCATCCTAACACTAATGCAAATTGTATAACTTTGTTCATGAATTATTCATGTTGTATAACTTTTTTCATGACTGATTCATGTTTCCATAAATGACAACACAGAATCAATAATGCCAACAATTTCCCCCTTTGTCATTGAGGGTAACATATCTGTAAAAGAAAAATGATTTCATACCTTTTCTCCCCATATCACTGATATTCTTTTCTATCTGATAGAATTGTTTTTTCTGCTTAACTTTATTTTAATGCTCCCCCCCCCCCTTTCACATCAATCACAAAGAGTGAGGCTCTAATTATTTGTATCCCTCTATGAATTTACTAACTTCTTATATGAATTCATTGGGATATTTTTGTTTAAATAAGTAGTCTTCTTGATACTAACTTGTAGTCATACCACTAATTATTTGTATCCCTCTATGAATTTACTAACTTCTTATATGAATTCATTGGGATATTTTTGTTTAAATAAGTAGTCTTCTTGATACTAACTTGTAGTCATACCAATTTGTAGTGATAAAGTCTTTTAAACCTAATCTAATTACTTTTGTATTTGATAACCAAAATACTCCCCCTAAGTTTTTACTATCTTTCCTTTGTCAAATAGGATAAGGGTATGAATCTTACTGATCTTCTTAATATTATTCTTATTCTTCTTTGATATTTCACAGGAATATCAATTGAGGATTGATACCAATTTTTCTATCAATTGATATTTTTTGGTTGATACCCCTTGAAATTCTTTGCTACTTTTTCTCTTCTCCCCTTTTTACAAAAATGACAAAAATGATGTTTTCTAGTTCCCTCTAAGGTTATACTCCCCCTATGGCGTTTCTCTTCTTTGTCCATTCTCTCCTTATTGTATTCTACAACTCCCCTATCAATTATTTTTATTTCTTTGGCTAAAGTATTATGACATCATCAGGATTGTGTCATATTATTCTATAGGGACTTCCCTTTCTTGAGATTGATCTATTTCATATTGAATTTCACATTCCTTATTAGGACCTTCACCCATAATTTTCTTGTTATTAATTTCTTCATTTGCAGGTGCAAGATAATCTTTCTTGCTTTCTCCATCATATTTTCTTCTCCATATTGTTCTATGAGATATTCTACTTTTTGAACCTTTTCTTTCTAATTGTGTTTTTGGAGATTTGTCATCTCCTTTCTTCTTCCAAATTTTATTACGTTTTCTCCCTCACTTGAATGACTTATTTAAGGATTGACTTTTTGAACTCATGCAACTTTGCTATTTGTGCCCAAACCTATCATATTTGTAACATCTAATTGTATAAAAAAAAAATGTTGTGTGCCCAAAACAATTGCATCTCCAACATCTAATTGAGTTTTTGAATTTTCATGCATATCCTTTCTCTAGTTTCTTGCAGTTTGTTTATTTATGGACAAATTTGTGACAAGAAAAGCAATAGCCATTGAAGGTGTTTCCATTCTTGAATTTATTTTGGCTTGAGAGATCTGTCTTTTGATTTTATTCTTCCTTTTTACTTCTATAGCTTTCTTCCTTAACAAAGTTAGTGACTTGTAATTTCTTTGTAATTGCACCTTTTCCTTTTGAGAAGGATTATCCTTTCTGATGTTTGTAAATGGTGCTCCATTTGTCATTGTCTTCATTTTTATTGTATCCAAGACCATTTTTTTCATCAATTGATCTTTGATTGTTCCAAATCTTACCTAGGATATCTATGCTATTCTGGAATTTGATAGATTTATTTGTCTTTTCATCCACATTTTTGAGATTGGCTATTTCCAATTTCAACATGTGACATGTCTCTTCCTTTTTACTTAATTGAATCTTCAGGGCTTCTTCCACTTTCTTAGCATGTTCAAGTTGATTATTTAGATTGATGACTATTTCTTTTGTCTCATACAAGAATTCTTTGCATTTAATAGTTTTTTCATATGTCTTCAATTCTTCCATATCTTTTGTTATATCAAAAACTTTAGTTTTCAATATTTTGATTTCTTCCTTGTTTTCTAGATGAATCCTTTTGAGGTTGATGGCTTCTAATTCCAACATTTGGCATGATTCTTCCTTTTTAGTTAATTGGATCTTCTGGGATTCTTCCTTTTTCTTAGCTTCTTCAATTTGAGTCATTATATCTTTATTATTACTTTCATTTATCTTTTTGAAGTTGATGATTTCCAATTTGAACATGTGGTAAGAATTTTCTTTCCTAGTTAACTGGATCTTTAAGACATCTTCACTTTCTTTAGTTTCCTCAAGTTGAGTTTTTAGACTGTTAACCAATTCTTCTATTTCTTTTAGTACTTATTTTCTTTTATTGTCATGTGTCTTTAATTATTCCATCTCTTCTATTAGATTAACAACTTCATTTTTCAATTTTTTGATCTCTTCTTCTTTGTTTTCTAGCTGAAACTTATGTTCATGCTCTTCATGGTTAGATTGATCTAACTGTTGTAGTAGAAACATATCTTTCTTTTTATTTTTTTCCAACTCTTCAAAAGTTCACATAACTGTGTATGCAAGATGGTGTTAAAATTGTGTTAAAATTGTGTGAGAGGAACCCACTCTAATACTAATTATTGAAATGCACACTTGATACTGAGAGGGGGGGTTGAATCAATGCCACAAAAAAATGGACAATTTTTCACTTTTCATAAATTCATTGAACACCTTATATTTATTTCAATTTCTNGGTCGAGAACTCTCCCAAATTAGATCAATGATTAGTGTTATTTCATTATTTACACTTACTCTATCCTTCCATTGTACTTGATCAATGGTCGAGAATGCTCCCAAATTAAATCAACGATTAAAATTACTTCATTATTTAGGCTTACTCTATCCTTCCATTGTACTTGATCGACGGTTGAGAGAACCCAAAATATCTTAGGTCAGCGACCATCATTAAATTCGGCGTTCGACACTTCGGTTATTTTCTAGTAGTAGGAACTGGATATCCCCGAAGGACTTACTCCCTGAGTGATGTAGCTTGTTGGCTTGAAGTTGATGTGGCACTAGTTGAGTGGTTTCCACGTGTCACCTATATTCATGAATTTTGTATACCTAAAGTTCCAACTAGACCTTGACACTTGACACAATCTAAATGTGCCACATGTCCTTCCTGACATGGGGTATTACTATTTGTACCATGTGTCTTACTTTGTTACTTCAGAACTCTAGCCTTTGGGTGAACTTACATGTTCTAAACCCTTTTCCACCGAAGTGTTCAGCGCCAAAGTTTATAATATCCTTGTGATTTGATGATTCTTATGATTTAATCCATATCAACAGTTGATGTGACTTCGGGGCTTCGGCCTTCGGGTAATCTTACCTTTTCTTGGCTTCTTTTCGCAGGAGTGATCAGCGTCAGAGTTCGCTGCTGCTATGCAAATTTGATCTGATGACTTTAATGTTTCACTCTAGATCAACGTTTGTCATGACTTTTGGGCTTCAAAATTTGGGTAATCATTCATGTTCTAGACTACTTTTCTCCAAAGTAGTCAATGCCAGAGTTGACCAGTTCTACTCAGCTCTAATCCAATGATTGATATCTTTCCTGATGTTATCTAACGATTTTAATCAGGAACTTTGTGCATTGGCCTTTCTTATTCCATCCTTCCACTTTATTTTGATTGGACGGTCATTATTACTCCAAAATGTTTTTTAAGATAGGATGAATCATGTCCATTTCGAGACTTTGTCTTCGGCTAAAATATTTTTCCTTCAGGTAAATTTATCCGAAGTAGTCATCTCTAAATTTTACCATTGTTCCTCCTACATGATCTGACAATTTAATTCACTCCTGAATATTCAATCATATGGCCAAGATTCTCTCCTTTTTTATGAAGGTTTCCTTTGTGATCCAACGATTAGATTTACATCCGAATTATGGATTAATGACTCCAGTTGCTTGATTTTGATAAAGGTTTCCACCTGTAAAAAATCTCTTTCTAAAAACAGATCTCTTATGCAACCTGAAAATCACTATCTCTTCTGAGCTTTGGAAAATGTGCATGTAACAAAGATCATCTATCCTTGATAGTGATCGAATATTACATCGATGGCATTTACCAGATGCGTTTTCTCTTGAACTTTAGCCTTGCTGCTATGTTGCATTCTCTTTCCATCAATGACCCTTCATTACATATGGACATACCTTATTGTCCATCCTAACACTAATGCAAATTGTATAACTTTGTTCATGAATTATTCATGTTGTATAACTTTTTTCATGACTGATTCATGTTTCCATAAATGACAACACAGAATCAATAATGCCAACAATTTCCCCCTTTGTCATTGAGGGTAACATATCTGTAAAAGAAAAATGATTTCATACCTTTTCTCCCCATATCACTGATATTCTTTTCTATCTGATAGAATTGTTTTTTCTGCTTAACTTTATTTTAATGCTCCCCCCCCCCCTTTCACATCAATCACAAAGAGTGAGGCTCTAATTATTTGTATCCCTCTATGAATTTACTAACTTCTTATATGAATTCATTGGGATATTTTTGTTTAAATAAGTAGTCTTCTTGATACTAACTTGTAGTCATACCACTAATTATTTGTATCCCTCTATGAATTTACTAACTTCTTATATGAATTCATTGGGATATTTTTGTTTAAATAAGTAGTCTTCTTGATACTAACTTGTAGTCATACCAATTTGTAGTGATAAAGTCTTTTAAACCTAATCTAATTACTTTTGTATTTGATAACCAAAATACTCCCCCTAAGTTTTTACTATCTTTCCTTTGTCAAATAGGATAAGGGTATGAATCTTACTGATCTTCTTAATATTATTCTTATTCTTCTTTGATATTTCACAGGAATATCAATTGAGGATTGATACCAATTTTTCTATCAATTGATATTTTTTGGTTGATACCCCTTGAAATTCTTTGCTACTTTTTCTCTTCTCCCCTTTTTACAAAAATGACAAAAATGATGTTTTCTAGTTCCCTCTAAGGTTATACTCCCCCTATGGCGTTTCTCTTCTTTGTCCATTCTCTCCTTATTGTATTCTACAACTCCCCTATCAATTATTTTTATTTCTTTGGCTAAAGTATTATGACATCATCAGGATTGTGTCATATTATTCTATAGGGACTTCCCTTTCTTGAGATTGATCTATTTCATATTGAATTTCACATTCCTTATTAGGACCTTCACCCATAATTTTCTTGTTATTAATTTCTTCATTTGCAGGTGCAAGATAATCTTTCTTGCTTTCTCCATCATATTTTCTTCTCCATATTGTTCTATGAGATATTCTACTTTTTGAACCTTTTCTTTCTAATTGTGTTTTTGGAGATTTGTCATCTCCTTTCTTCTTCCAAATTTTATTACGTTTTCTCCCTCACTTGAATGACTTATTTAAGGATTGACTTTTTGAACTCATGCAACTTTGCTATTTGTGCCCAAACCTATCATATTTGTAACATCTAATTGTATAAAAAAAAAATGTTGTGTGCCCAAAACAATTGCATCTCCAACATCTAATTGAGTTTTTGAATTTTCATGCATATCCTTTCTCTAGTTTCTTGCAGTTTGTTTATTTATGGACAAATTTGTGACAAGAAAAGCAATAGCCATTGAAGGTGTTTCCATTCTTGAATTTATTTTGGCTTGAGAGATCTGTCTTTTGATTTTATTCTTCCTTTTTACTTCTATAGCTTTCTTCCTTAACAAAGTTAGTGACTTGTAATTTCTTTGTAATTGCACCTTTTCCTTTTGAGAAGGATTATCCTTTCTGATGTTTGTAAATGGTGCTCCATTTGTCATTGTCTTCATTTTTATTGTATCCAAGACCATTTTTTTCATCAATTGATCTTTGATTGTTCCAAATCTTACCTAGGATATCTATGCTATTCTGGAATTTGATAGATTTATTTGTCTTTTCATCCACATTTTTGAGATTGGCTATTTCCAATTTCAACATGTGACATGTCTCTTCCTTTTTACTTAATTGAATCTTCAGGGCTTCTTCCACTTTCTTAGCATGTTCAAGTTGATTATTTAGATTGATGACTATTTCTTTTGTCTCATACAAGAATTCTTTGCATTTAATAGTTTTTTCATATGTCTTCAATTCTTCCATATCTTTTGTTATATCAAAAACTTTAGTTTTCAATATTTTGATTTCTTCCTTGTTTTCTAGATGAATCCTTTTGAGGTTGATGGCTTCTAATTCCAACATTTGGCATGATTCTTCCTTTTTAGTTAATTGGATCTTCTGGGATTCTTCCTTTTTCTTAGCTTCTTCAATTTGAGTCATTATATCTTTATTATTACTTTCATTTATCTTTTTGAAGTTGATGATTTCCAATTTGAACATGTGGTAAGAATTTTCTTTCCTAGTTAACTGGATCTTTAAGACATCTTCACTTTCTTTAGTTTCCTCAAGTTGAGTTTTTAGACTGTTAACCAATTCTTCTGTTTCTTTTAGTACTTATTTTCTTTTATTGTCATGTGTCTTTAATTATTCCATCTCTTCTATTAGATTAACAACTTCATTTTTCAAATTTTTGATCTCTTCTTCTTTGTTTTCTAGCTGAAACTTCTGTTCATGCTCTTCATGGTTAGATTGATCTAACTGTTGTAGTAGAAACATATCTTTCTTTTGATTTTTTTCCAACTCTTCAAAAGTTTACATAAATGTGTATGCAAGATGGTGTTAAAATTGTGTTAAAATTGTGTGAGAGGAACCCACTCTAATACTAATTATTGAAATGCACACTTGACACTGAGAGGGGGGGTTGAATCAATGCCACAAAAAAATGGACAATTTTTCACTTTTCATAAATTCATTGAACACCTTATATTTATTTCAATTTCTCAACCAATATATAAAAGAATAAATAATTTATTTATTTATTTAAATTTAATGAATACATAATATCAATCTTCATATTCAAACAATTATGATAGACCCAACTTGTAGTTCTTAGATCCAACTGAGAAATGAGGAATCCAACCATCATAGCAAGTCCCAACTTGTTGATCTAAAATCCAACTAAGATATGAGGAATCCGATCCTCATACATGACCCAACTTATAAACATGCACCAACCTGATAGAATGAAACTTCATTCAATCCATTATATATAAATATATATACTTCAACAAATTCAACTATTTCTTTTGTTCACCATATTTCTTTGTTTATATAGTTTCCCAATAGGTATGACTTTGAAGCGTTATGTCCCTTTGTTTGAACCATTACACCTCTTCATTTGAATTAATAATAATCATTTCTATTATTATTATTATCATTAATATATTGATTTAAAGACTTCAAATCCCTTGTTTTTCATTTATTTTGTTCTAGCTAAAAACCTGTCACCGCAAATGTTGTAGAGTTCGAGTTCTGCGGAGGTGCTTCCTTTAAACCATGTTTTTAAGTGTTGCCTCTTCTTTCACCCTTACTCCTCTATCATGAGGCCAATGTTTTGTTCTTCAAAAGTATTCCCCTTTTTTCTTTTTATCCCCCATATGTCCATTGATGGGACCGTGTTCTCCGGGCTTCGGCACTATGGAAATTTTCTTCTCTTCACCAAATATTGTTATCTTTGAAGTGATATATTTTGTAGTGTTATATCATGATCAACTTCAATTCACGGTTTTAATCCTCATCGTTGATAACAATTTCGGATCAATGGTCTGATCATTCTTTTAAAAGACTCATTTCTCACAATTTTCTTATCCTTATCTAATGGTTGGGATTCAATCGTGAGATGGACGGTTGTCATTTCCTACGGTACTTTGTGTCTTTGAGAGTTTGTTATTTTTATAAAATTCCAATTCTCTCGGACTAAATTTCACCAATGTGTGTATACTCTATTAATCTTGAGTTGACATGTTTCCATAATCTTCAACGGAAGATCTTATTTTGGAGCTTTGGTACTTAGGGACTCCGAGTTACTATAAATCTGAAGTAGTTCAATTCCTCTGAAGTGATAACCTACCGAAAATGTAATAAATCAATGGTGACCACTTGTTTTCGATTAACACCTCTGCTAACACTATCCTTCCACTATGCTTTATCAATGGTTGAGAACGCTCCCGAAGTAGATCAATGATTAGCGTTACTTTGTGATTTACACTTACTCTATCCTTTCACTATACTTGATCAATGGTTGAGAATGCTCTCAAATTAGATCAATGATTAGTGTTACTTATTGATTTACACTTACTCTATCCTTCCATTGTACTTGATCAATGGTCAAGAGTTATCCTGAATTAAATCAATGATTAGCGTTATTTCATGATTTACATTTACTCTATCCTTCCACTGTACTTGTTCAAAAATCAAGAGAACTCGCAAGATCTTAGATCAATGACCAACATTAAATTTGGACTTCGATGCTTCAGATATTTGCTAGTAGTAGAAACTAGATATCCCTGAAGGACTTACTCCTGAAGTGACATAGCTTGTTGATGTCCCTGTTGACGTGGCACTAGATGAGTGGTTGTGACATGTCACCTAGATTCGTGACTTTGGTATACCCAAATTTCCAACTATACCTTGAAACGTTTCACCATCCGAATGCACCATGTATCCTTGCCGACATGGGATATTACTGTGTGTACCATGTGTCTTACTTCATGAATTAAAAACTCTGGCCTTCGGGTGAACCTACATGTTCTAAACCCTTTTCCAACAAATTTGACAGTCTCCTTGTGATATGGAGATTCTTATGTTTTAATCCAGATCAACGATTGTTGGCTATTAGTCTCTCTCTTACTACCTCTTGGGCTGAACTAGGTTTAGATCTAAACAAGATTCCAACAAATCCCTCTAAAACTATCGGCCCTCCTAGTAAACCATAAGGAAACACAACACACATAGTGTAATGATCCCAAGCCATTATGCAAGGATCATCATTGTTTTGGTGTCTTTTTTAAACTTTTTCTGAGTGAGGTATTTTGTCAAACACTTTGTTGATCTACCTTTTAGATGTGTTTATATGTGTGTATGCAGCAAATAACAGAAAGAGATA
>JZKD02S1124124.1:2182-12950 GCA_000966675.3 Picea glauca | reverse complement strand
TAAAACAGTGTTTCAGCACACGACAATAAACAAAGCATGGACAGAAATTAGACTAACACACTTCTAACTAATGGGTGAATCTTGTGATGAAGGTGGGCCCTCCCTTCTCACAAGAATCCCCTGGAACGGGAAAGCTTAGAGACGGATAATCAAAGCAGTCTTATATTCATCTGTCAAAATATCACATTACAAATTGAAAGAATAGAATATGTCCCGCTTCTCTGGAGTTGCTTCAATACAAAAACTTCGATCCCTCGAATGGTGATTTCCTCTGATTTAAAGAGGAAATCCCTTCGATACAATCATTACAATGCATCTCAATCCAATCCTAGATCGGATCTTCTTTCTAAATTAGCATAGGATGTCCTGATTTCACGCAACCGAATGCTGAACGAGGTATTGCTGTTACGGCTGGTGTAACAGCTTCTTCTCATCGTTGCTGATGTTGTTTCATCCACGTGAATTGCGCTCTGACTGTTGACTGCTGACTGTGGCGGCTTCCTTGTGTTTCAGCATCGTCAGTTCTGGCAGTTCTTCTGTGTTTCAGCATCTGCAACTCTGGACTGTGTGATAGCTCGTGTTTCAACATCTTGCGACCTCGGACTGTATGGTTGCTTCGTGTTTCAGCATCTGCAATCTCGGACTGTGTAGCAGCTCCGTGTTTCAGCATCGGTTATGTGTTTCAGCAATAGGCCTTGAATGCTAATCTACAGTTATGGACACTTATGCACTTCTAATCAATAGTTAAGTACGAGAGTGATGTAAAATATCATGCAAAACAGGTTAAACGTGTAGTAATGAGAAAGGACATTGTATACCTTTGAGATGATCAGACAAAGTGATAGTATAGGTTCAAATATGGATGATCAAGGGTATAATAATGGCAAAAAGTATAGGCAAAAAGGTGCATAGTGTGGTCCTAACATTATCCTTGAAATATTTATGGGGATATATGTTTTGGATGTAGGTTTCACAATTAAGTGCTTCATCCCATAATATCCATGGAAGAGACTTTGCATGTATCATGCAAGATGCCATCTCTTTTAAAGATCTGTTTTTCCACTCAGCAAATCCATTTTGCAACAGAGTATAGGGAACTGTGTGCTGCAACTGAATATATGCCTCATGACATAGATTTTGGATCTCATGGTTGACATACTCTCCCCCATTATTAGTTCAAAGGATTTTTATTTTCTTTCATGACTGTGTCTCAACTAGGGATTTGAAATCTTTGAGGTGTTGAAAGACCTCTGATTTTTGCTTGAGAAAGAAAGTCCATGTGAAGCGTGAGAAATCATCAACAAAAATAAGAACATCCATTTCTTTGTTTATTTATGGATGTGGAAAAGGGCCCATGAGGTCACCGTGGATCAAATATAAAGGAGAGGACACTCTCTGTGTCTTTCCTTTGTCGAATTTCTCTTGAGGGTGTTTTCCAAGAACAAATCCCTCACAGATTCCTTTGGAGAAATGGATATCTAGTATACCATCAACCAATCCCTGCTTGATAAGATATTGCATATATATGAAATTTAAATCCCCAAACCTTTCGTGCCATATCATACTACTTTCATCAGCATGGGTAAGAAGTAAAGAAGAATCTGGTTCAATAAATTCAGAAAATGTATACAATCTAGATTTATGATTTACCTCACTAGTAGAAACTATGGAATTGGTTTCATAGATGTCCACTGCATCAGGTGTGAATATGCCTTTCTTTTTGGTGCTGGAATTTTTCATCTGATACACATAGAGAATATTGAAGAAAGTTTTGGGAACATGCAACACATTCTTGAAGCTTCCGTTGGTGAGTTCAATCCTTCCTTTGTTAGTGACCTCGAATGGAGAGTTTCCCCCCATCAGAATAGGATGACCTTTGCATCCATCCAATGAAGAATAGAATGTTTTTGTGGTAGGCATGTGATGTAATGCTCCTGAATATATGATCCAATCATCGAGAGAGGATTTGATGGCAATCAAGGCATGGCTATAATTGTCTTTCTTGGTATTTTGATCTTCTGGCTTCTTCTTCTTGTCACCCTTGGGGATGTGATCTCCAAGGTTATTTTGATGAATTTTTTGAGTCATTATGTCTATTTTGTTCTGCATGCATGCATATTTTGGATGGAATCCTTTGTGGCAATATGTGCATTTCTCCCATTTTATTCCCTTTCCACCTTTGGATCTGGAAGCATTAGTGAAGGGTTTTCAGTACCCTTCCTATTAGCACTGAGATTCACACTTAGACTATTGTAAGTGTAATCCCAGTGACCATAAAAATATAAATGGATTAAATTGGTTGAGTAGGTGGATCAACAAGACTAGGAAAAACGGGGGAGGGAAACAAATTGTCTATAGAGGCATTCCATTGGGCCAGGAGTCAAAACATCCTACATATTAAAGGAAATCAAACTGTAATTAGACAAAATGGATATATAATGATGAGTAGAAGCATGGAGAATATGAAAAAAGGAAAAAAATCCATTGTATAGAGATCCTTTCTGCAGACAGATAGAGATTCCTTTGAAAATAAACACTGATTAAATGGGCAAGCTACAACAGATCCTCTGTTGTTCATGAATCCATCCATCTATGGCATCTATGATCCTCAAAACCTGTAATATTTTCAAGAAAGAAGATAACAAAGAAATGGAAAAACAAAAAAGACAATCTGATAACAACTTTCATGAATCTTTGATGGCATAAAATGTCATTACAAACAGGCCTTCAGGCTTACGAATGAGTAAATAAAACTTCCCCTCCATATATATCATCTCTTGGTTCATGAATCCAACCCTTTTCTCATCAAAAACCATTTCATTTATATTGAATAATATCTATCTACCCTAAGGAGGTTGAACCAAGGATCTACATAGGATCCTCCTCCATTAAGAGTCTTGTTACAAAATATTCCAACAAAAGCCTAACAAATTCCTATTTTTTTGGAAATTTTGTCTATGATGATAAATGCCTTTTGAAATAGGTCATCCTGATTGATATAGAGATGGAACACATGTCCCTCATGTCCAACAAATTCCTAGGATACCATTTGAACCTTTCTTGTGTAACACACCCACGATGGGGCATAAGTTTTTTTTTTCTTTTCTTAAAGGATACATTCTCCATCCATGGTTTCTAATTTGGAAAGTCAGGGAACCAGCTTGACCTCCCGATCAAGGATATATGATTTTGGAGCCAAACGAATATTTGAGTCCTTGATGGTCTCACTCTATAATTAAATGCAGACCCTTTCGACATCCAAGTGCAGGTCTAATGGTACCTGGGACCTTCCCCTTCACACCTACGAAATCTCAAAGTATGGGCGCTAGATCCTTTTATGATAAGCCCCTTCCTTGATATGACCTTGGGTGATGGCCTTACGCAACCATGCGATTACGGGCATGGCCAAGGATGTTTTGAAATCAAACTACTTTTCACCCCACAATTCATTCCGAGCCTCCACGTGTCCTTTCTCCAAAACCGTGGTCTGGATTGCGGCTCGCCCTCAAATTTTTAAAGTTCATGCACCTTCGATCCCTGCAATGCGATGGAATCTTTGATCTCATGATCTTGACAGTACTCCTAAACTAATGGATTAGTTCTGCCCCTTTTTAAATCAACATTCGTGATTTGCTTCAGGACTTCAAGGTTCAAAGTTTTCAACTCTCAAACCTTGTTTTCTCTGTAGTGGCTATCCCCCAGAGTGGAAGATCTATTGATACATGCCACTATCAATCGGGCACTTCACATGAACTCCGTCTCTCTGACCTTTAGGAGTTCTTGTTCAATACCCTCTCTTTCTTCTGGTGTGGTAGATTGTTTTCCATGCATCCTCTCAAAATCAACGGCATTGATTTCTTCGCGATTCTAGACTTCAGGAGTTTCAAGTCTCAACTTTTAATTCCTCTCGAAGTATGTGGATTCTTTCCACGTGTCCACTTGAATTAGAGGGTTGAGGCTTACTTCAGGTATTTACCCAAAATCTATAGATTTATGCCACTTTTCCTCTTGATCTGATGGCTATGAATTACTTTGGGAGTTTACTCGAAATCCACAGATATACGCCACGTATCTTCTGGATCAGATGGTATAGATTCACCTCAGACGATCTGATGCTTGAGATTTACTTCAAATGATCTAAAGAATGAGATCTACTTTAGTTCTCTGTCTCTCCCAACTTCAGGATTCTCAAATATCAACTGAAAACTCTTGAACAAATATCTCTGGAGTCCACTATCTGTCACCACATGTATACTCTGATCAACTATAACACACCCATGACGGGGCATAAAAAG
Source organism: Picea glauca (assembly GCA_000966675.3). Classification (NCBI taxonomy): domain Eukaryota; kingdom Viridiplantae; phylum Streptophyta; class Pinopsida; order Pinales; family Pinaceae; genus Picea; species Picea glauca. The sequence continues at coordinate 8,655 of JZKD02S1124124.1, read as the reverse complement.
TTTCAATTTTCTTAAAGGACAAATTCTCCATTCGTGGTTTCTAATTTGGAAAGTCAGAGAACCAGTCTAACCTCCTAGTCAAGGATCTTCGATTCTAAAGCCAAACGACTCTCTGAGACCCTGATGGTCTATTGGCCCTTGGTTATGGAAGGAAGCGAAGATCAAGGAAGAAAAGGTAAAATGGGAACTGCACAGGAAACACAGTGACTATCACTAGGTCGAAGTAAGCAAAAGAGAAGAAAAGATGGAGCGAAGTATGAAAAAGCAAGTCGTTGGATGAGGAGATCAGGGATGACAGATCAACAAGAGAAAATAATCATGGACAACTCAGCAAGTAGAGAAAGCCACCATTGGATACTTTGGAGCACTGCACGACGAGGAAGGAAAGACAGGCTGGTGAAGCCTAGAAAACGTGGGTCAAGTTGACCTAGGGTTTTAGACACCCAGGGTTTTGGGTAATTAGGGTTTTGACACGTAGGTTTCGACCTAAGTCTGTCGATGAGGGACGGCAATGTATAAATAGAGGTCAAGAGGACCTAGGTTGAGTCGGTAGTAGCATTGGGTATTACTATTGATTGTGGTTGATTGAGAGATTATTGTACTATGAGAGAGATAAGTGCTAAGAGTGAGAGCCTTCTAGTATTGTAAGATCTTCAGCTGGGTGAGAAGATTAGATCCTGTAGCTGGGCATGCAGGAAGGGGAGAGAAAGAGAGAAGAAGAGAGAGGATCTGCTAGCCAGAGCACAGATCAGAACTGTAAGCTTTATCTTAATATATCATAAGCACAGTTCTGTGGACATAGCCCTAGAGAGAGGGTGAACCATGTACATTTTGTGTTGTATGTGTGATTGATGCCTAGATTCCTATCATTATTATGTTGTCATTCGCATTATTGTGTTAGATAAGATCTATAGTTGCGCAGAGTAGATCTAGCTGATAAGTGACACATGAATGCTACATTATTGTTGTATTAGTTCCACTTGATATTCCCCTGGTTGTAGACATGTCCATCCTGCAACCCCCCTCTTAGCTGCTTCGGGTCAGATTGCATCTGCTTCGTAGGTGTTGTCGAAAGGGCCAATAGCTAGGGCTTGTTGGTGCGCTCTTGGAGTGAACCCTGGGTCTACCCCTACACAAACAAATGGTTCCACTACCGGGACTAGAATCTTTTTAAGGGAATGTCAAGGTGGTTCCCATCAAAGATCAAGATTCAAAAGTGGATAGAGGATGAAGAGAGGGACTTCACTGAATCTCAAAACAAGAAACCTAAATTGAGTACCGAAGATTGGCTACAAAGATACATCTTCACCAACATTCATGAGATATTCTTTGGAGGAATCCACCAGGAGTTGTTTGAGGGGTTGGCTACGTTAGTTGATACCTAGTTCGAGATCAGATCTAGACCTCCTGCGGTTTGTACACTGGCACTGATCCAGAAGTTCAAGAGAGTTGACAACGCTATATCCAGAGAAGTAGATCATTGGTTTGATAGTACCATTGGAGGGTATATCACCGATTTTGTTGTTGACAAAACATAATCATATAGCCAAGCTGAGAGATATGTTTTCAAAGGAACCAGAGGAATTTTTTTTCACTTTCTGAAGATGAGAATCAATATGCTCTTGCATGAAAACCACATCTTGAAGATACATTATATTGGTCGGACCTGAAAAGGCTAATGTTCAAGAACTCAGACAATGACAACGACACATAAGAAGGACATATGCGCAGTGGGAAAGTATTCTGAGGGGTTCACCTTGAGAACTTGTTTAAGAAAAACTACAGAGAAGAGGGTTTCTACAGTGGAGAAGAGGTAGATCTAACCGACGAAGAACATTCAGAGCCCACTAGAAAAAAAGAAGGGGAAGCTGAAGAACTTCACCAAAGCAACCCATAAACCTTAGGAACTACGTGGACTATTGAAGTAAGTAAAATTAATCCTCTTATTGGCTCAACAGTACCTAGCAGTCATAATAGTTAGAACCACTAGAGTCCTTAGAGCACTGTTACTGGTAGCTCAACATCTACTTAGACAAGAAGCCTAGTCAGCTCTATGGAATATGAAATGAGGCTCCCTATATTTAGAGGAGATGGATTTGAATATTCAGATCATCATTGGTTTCTGTGTGAAGCCATATGGAATAGTTAAAGTATCATCGACAAAGCCATCAAGAGAACCCAGTTCAACACTACGCTAAGGGACTGTGCACTGATCTGGTACATGAAACTTGTCCAAGGACTGGCGCAACCTAAGACACTGAATGAGATCAAGAATGCACTAATTGTAGAGTTTAAGAAACCCAAGTTGAATTCACAATCCATTACAGAGCTAAAAGTGATCAAACAAAAGGTAGCAGAACCTGTTTGGGAGTTCGACCAGAGATTCAAGACCCTAACAGGTCGATTAACTTTTCAGATCCCTGATGAACAAAACAAAGAATGGGTCATCCATGTGTTGTTACCACACATCAGAGTCCCTCTAATGCAGAAAAATATTGCATCATAGGAAGAATCTTTGGAAATCACCATGAAGCTTGAATCATCACCTATGGGAGAATCGAGCTCAGGCATGAGCCAGATCTTGAGTCAGCTAACCAGTTTGTCTTTACAGGTCGAGGATATGAAGAAATATAAGGGAAAATACAAAAGGGAAGATGTCTGGTGTGTGAGATGTATATTAGAAGGTCATGATAAGGAACACTATCCCTTATTTCATAAGTATTTGGCCTCAGGAGCACCGAGCCCCTTGAAGCAAGTTAACCTGTCCTGGTGTGATGTGTGCAGAAATAGGCATCACCGAGGTGAGTGCTATTACATGTAGAAGTATGTTTAGACACCCACAAAATTTTATTGCACATTCTGTAAATCAGTGGGGCATGATGATCGAGATTGTAGAGCTTACGATCTCATGCATGAGATGTTGAGGGACATATACAAGATTCAAGGCGAAGTACAACAAGAAGGAAACACTCCGCAGTACAACTCTTCAGGGAGAGGAAAATTCAATCCTCGCAGTGGATACAGAGGACAAGGATGAGGAGGAGGTATGGGCTGAGGCTGAGGATAAATAATCTGTTATAACTGCGCGTAGCCAGGACACTTAGCAAGGGATTGTTAGAATCCTTTCACAACTTGCAGTTATTGTAACTCCTTCGAGCATGTCATGGAGGAATGCCCTGTGATACTGGATAAGCTTCAGGAAAGATGAGGACCCCAACAGAACCCACAAGTACAAATGATATATGTTGAAACTCATGGAACCAACCCTAGAGTCACTATCATTACTCGAGGAGGTGTTGCTACAGGAGAGGTTAGAAAAACCCAAAGAAAGATCGCAGAAGAGTCAGGTATCAGGAAAGTTGAGGAGAAGACACGAGATTTTGATGCAAAGAAAGAAAGACAAATATTTGAGGAATCAAGATAGGATTTCAAGAGGAACCAAGGGTCCTCATCTAGAACAAAACCAAAAGTAAAAGAGTATGGAATGCCTCAGCCATTTGATCAATTGGCTGCGCATAAAGAAGGAAAAGAGGTAAGTACGCTCATCGACTTTTTGTGTACTTGTCTTAAATTAATTCAAGATGAGAAAGATGTACAAGAGTTATAGAACCTAATTAGGTAGTATGATCTAGGAAAGGTAGACCCCTTTCTAAATAGGGCAGTACACCAGATTGGTAAGAAGAGAAGAACAAACAAAGAATTACATTTGAATGCTCAAATAGGAGAGTATGATATAGACTATGTGGTCTTCGACTTAGGGTCGGAGGTCAACGTCATGATGAAGAAAACTTGGGCACTAATGAGAAAACCCAAGATGATATATTCCCCTATCAAGCTTCGCATAGCTAATCAAAAATATGTCAACCCATTTGGATTATTGGAGCATGTCCCTATGGACATCGACGAAGTTAGAACCTATGTAGACTTTGAGGTAATTGAAATTGTTGATGATAATTTCCCTTACCCTGCATTACTAGGAATTGATTGGGCCTTCAAAAATTCTACTATGGTCTATTTAAAGAAAATATGCATGAAATTTGAAGGAGATGGCCTTAGGTTCATTGCACCCTTAGATCTAGATGAAGGTCCACAATATACAGAGCCCATCAGATAAGAAGACTACACATATGAGCTGGGAAACATATATAAATTAATAGCTGACCAACATGATTATATCAACCCTACTATCGATGGGAATCTAAGTTGGCGAAGTGACAACGTGTGTTCATCAAATTCAGAAGAAGCACTGGAGAACTGGCAAAAATAGATGCATGAAGTATCCACAAGGATATGTGCTCGACTGACCAGAGAAGTTCATTGGATTGGTACAAAAATAAGTAACTTACCTACCTTTGATGGTTTGAATCCTTCTTGATGGACTTTGAAGCAATTGTACCATCACAACAAAGGTTGTTGGCTATGGATGAGGCCTTGAAAGCTACACCAGCAAGATAGTGGGGGACACATAAAAGAAATATCACAAACTGGACACAATGTCGAACCTTGATGATAGCACGGTTTGAAGCACAAGTAGGAAGCTGCGAAGTAAGGTACACAGGTCGAAGATGCCCAAAGGACCATGTACGAAGATGTGAAGAGGCCTGGAGTGACATTCCTTGAGAACAATGGGTACACAGATTCATTAACACGTTGGACACGACCACTATTAACTAGTACCTTCAAGCGGAGTTGTGCCTTATCACTGCAGATTGGGAAGGTATGCTTTAGAATTTTGTAACCACCTTTTTGTTTGAAAGTGAATTTCCTTCAATAGATCAAGCATTAAATATTGTGAGGCATAAATTATTTAAGGAGGCATCTAGCCTCCCTTTTGAGCAAGAAGAGAATGAATGGACTATGCCATTCCAGAAATTACAAGGATGTTACAACATTAATGCTGACGAAGATGATGATCCAAGAAAGGTAAACATTGCTGAGACAGAGTCCACAGGGATGTGGAAGGACCAGGAGTTGAACTTCCATTCATTGGACAACCGATCAAGATAAATAAAGTCAATATTGGGACAGAGGAGACACCAAATATTGCTAATGTCGGAGATTACTGGGATGCTTCTACCATTGACAAAATTACAGAATTACTGCACGAGTATCAGGACTTGTTCCAGACCAAGTTAACTAATATGAAGGGTATCAAAGGACCTATGGGAGAGATGAGAATACCTTTGAAAATAGATGCGAAGCCAGTCAAGCAAAGACTCTACATATTGAACCCAAAATATAAGGAAAAAGTGAATATTGAGCTCGATAGAATGATAGAAGCAGGGATTATTGAACCCGTCGAAGAGTCAGAGTGGATCAACCCTATGGTAGTACAAGACAAGAAGGCAAGAGAGATCATAATATGTGTGGACCTCAGAAAGATGAATGATGCCTATTTTCATGACCCCTTCCCTACACCATTCACTGATGAAGTATTAGACAATGTGGGAGGCCAAGAGGTATATTCTTTTACAGATGGGTTTTCAAGATATCATCAGATCTGGATTGCCAAGGAGGACCGCCTCAAGACCACATTTTCCACAGAATGGGGATCCTACCAATACACAGTGATGCTATTTGGACTAAAGAATGCCCCAGCCCTCTTTTCTAGGGTGGTGGTCGAAGCGTTCAAATAATTTTTGCATAAGTTCTTAGAAGCCTATTTTGATGAATGAACTATTTTTAGTTTGCTGAAAAACCATATTGAATGTCTAAGGCTAATGTCAAATGCATGCAATGTCAAATTTCTTTGAATTTGAAGAAGTGCATCTTCTTCTCACCATTTGGAGTATTATTAGATCATATTGTATGCAAGCAAGGATTGTTGGTGGACCCATCCAAAATTTCAATTATAGTTGATTTGCCACCTCCTACCTTAGTCAAACAACTGCGCACTGCGCTAGGACATACTAGCTATTACAGAAAATTTATCAAAGGATATGATCATATTACTGCGCCGATGGAGAAGTTATTAAAGAAATACTATCAGTTTGGTTGGACAGAAGAATGCCAACAGAGCTTCGACACACTAAAACAAAATATGGTGACTGCACCTATTCTGTTCTTTCCAGATTGGAGCAAGGAATTTCATGTGCAAGTTGATGCATCTTCCATTGTGTTATCACTGAAATTTCGTCCGCACAGGGCGACAAGAACTCCGCCTCATCAGCACAGAAAAACAGTCGTTCATGGCACAAGGATTAACTCCACAACACAACAAAAGGGTCAAAACTATGCAAAATGGCCAAAAAATTAAAAAGCGCTATGCACCCACTAAGCGTGCGCGCGCGCAACATCTTCGTATCTGGAGCGCATATGCGCGGCTGTGGCGTGCAAAACCTGCGCGCCTGCCAAACGACACATTTATGAAGCTGGTCGGCCTCCCAACCACTAATGGATCGGCTCCCAAGTCGATTTGACATCAAATCCGAGCTCAATCTATGTGGGGAGGCTGGTCAAAGACCTAATTGTGC
>JZKD02S1124080.1:0-12950 GCA_000966675.3 Picea glauca | reverse complement strand
AAAAACATCGTTTAGGGCCTCAAAATGGCCCCGAAAGTTCAGGACCCGAAAAAACTGCTAAAAATAGTAAATTGCCAAAATGGCCAGAAAACTGTTTTGAGCCATTTGGAAAAGGCGGGTGGACCCCGATATCCACCTGGATCAACCATAACCTTACAATGTCATCTAATGAATAAAAGTTGATGTCATAATGTGGCAAACAAAACATAATGTCGGAATGTGATGATCAAAACATAATCAACATTGCAATGTAGTAATGCCAACAATAGTAATGTCACAATGTGACAAACATATATGAACATCACACTATAATGAACATACATGTCGATCATAATTTGACAAACATATATGATGATCACAATGTTATGACATAGCCCTATCATCGTAGTATGATGAACACTCCTGTGTCGTCGTAATTGACAAACATGAATGAACGTCGCATTTTGATGAGCATTTCCCTATTGCCACAATGTGATGAACATTTCCCCATCGTCACAAACGAATGAACATTCCCTTTCGTTGCAATGTGACAAAACCTAATGTCATCGCAATGTGACAAAACCTAATGTCGCAATGTGATTAACAAAACATAATCATGGTCCAACATAATCATGGCCCACCATAATCATGGCGTACACCTATTGACAATGGGCACAATTAATGATCTTTTAACCTTATTTAACCTTAAATCCTAATCTGATGGCTACGCATTGAAGATGCTAGCATATTCTTAATCGTCCTCCAAAATCAATGAGTCAGATTTATTGTTCATAACTTTCTTGCATTTATCAAGGCATCCGTTAACATGTTTACTTTTTAACATTTACCTAATCACATTAAAAAATTACTGTAAGGATATGTAATTTCCACATTTAAATGATTAAGTAGGATTAAACCGTGGAATCTAAATAAATGCCCATGTTCTGCTTCTGAACCGATCGTCTGATGCCCACGCGTTCCATTTATAAACCTAATGCAGACAAACGTTTCATATTACCACAGACGAATTACCACAGATGTTTTATATTGGGGGCACACGTTCCTTGTCCAGTTATTACCAAAGACGTTTTATATTGGGGGCATGTGTTCCGTCTCATTACAACGCATGTTTTTAAAAATTACCAGGGGAACGCACACTTCATATTGTTGAAATAATGTAACTGCAAAGAGTATTCTTATTATTATTGATATATTATTCATAGGATCAATCCCCATTGTGGATTGATCATGTCGGTTATTTTATTAGGGCCAAATCCCCTTTTGCAGATTGGTCAACAGACAATTGTAATAGGCAGAATAAGAAGTCGGCCCCAATAGTTATTATTGAGACCCAGAAATATAATAAAGGTGGGTTTACCCACCCAGAGTGAGAAGTTGGCCCTGCCAGTGAAGACACTTCACACATGCCAGACTTGTATATATAGAGAGGCTAGCGCCTCACTTTGACACACAACACACTTGCCCATTTCTGAGAGGCAAGTTGCGACTTACCAATTGGAGAGAAGGAGAAGAGTGGTGCATCTTTTGGAGAGGAATTTCTGTATTGGTTTGAGTTATCTCTTGACATTTTATTGGCAATTTATGATAAGCAAGTTTTTGTTGGGTTTTCTTCCCCCAGAGGGTTTCCCAGGATAAATGTCGTGTCTCTTATGAATGTGTATTTCTTAGTGATCTTATTCTTATGTTGCTCTTATCTATTGAAATACAAAAAACTATAATAATGGAATAAAACATTAACATGGTATCAGAGCCAACCTAAAGGAAGCATATTTCGCAAGAGAAAAATGTCACCGTTGCAGTACATGCAAATTAGGGTTTTTCAAAAGTGAAGCTTTTCAGTTCCAAAACCACCTAGAAAGTTGTGCCCTCCCCCAGGGATAATTTTGGCACATATAGTGCACCTTTTCAGTGGTTGGATATACCGGAAAGTGAAACCCTAGTTTCACAAAGTACCAGAAAACCAGACTACTAGAAGTACCATAGTACCATAAGTACCATAAAACCAGAAGCACCAGTCTAGAAATCCGCAGATCAATTTTGGGAAGGAAAAATTTGGATTTTCTCAGATCCAAGTACACTAGGCTAATCGCCTCAGCCAAGCACACCTCCTGGTAAGGTCAAAAATTGATTTTAAGCATTTTCATTTTTGGTCATTTTTCATAGCCTCAAGTACAAGATGTCTGCAAGCACAAATCTTGTTGAGAAACTAGAAGGCATAGACAAATTCCATGCCTGGAAGTATAGGATCGGTCTGATCCTTGCATAGAATGACCTAGCAAGATTCATCAAAGAAGAAGTGTCGGAACCTGAAGATGCCATAGAGAAAGAAAAGCATCAGAAGGACTCAATCAGGGCTCAAAGAATCATTGCAGATTCAATCAAAGACCACCTAATCCCATATGTATCATCCAAGAACACTCTGAAAGAGATGTTTGACTCTCTAAGAAAACTATACAAAGGAAATAACATCAACCGAAAGATGAACCTAAGATCTCAATTGAAGAATACCAAGATGCAGAAAGGAGAAACGATTCAAGAATATTTCTCTAGAATCTCAGAGATTAAAGAACAGTTAAAAGCACTTGGAGACACCATAGATGAAGATGAATTCGTAATGACCGCCCTAAATGGTCTCACAAGACCTTGGGATGCTTTCATCCAGACGATATGTGCCAGAAAGGAGAAACTACAGTTTGAGAGCCTATGGGAAGAATGCATCCAAGAAGAGACAAGGGTAGCTAACTGTGAAGCACTACTAGCAAGGGATGATGATCAAGCCCTAGCTACTCATACAAAAGGAGGAAGGAAGAAACCCTACTTCAAAAGGGAAACTCATAGAGAGCCTCAACTATCAAACAAATTCAATAACAAAGAATCTCATCCAAGAATTTTTCAGAAGAAAGAACAACACAAGGGAAGAGATCTCTCATCCATACAATGCTATCATTGTGAAAAGATGGGACACAAGGCAAATTCTTGTCCAGTCAAACGAGAAGAATACAAGAAGAAACATAAGAGGCAACATGCCCACATAGTCGAAGATGAAGAACCACCTATGAAGATGATTAACGACCATGTCTTGATCTCAGCCCTCTCAGGATCTGTATCACCTGGAGAGGACACATGGCTCATCGATAGCGGTGCATCAAAGAACATGATGGGTAAGAGAAGTACTCTCTCTTGTATTTTAGAAATGAAGTTTTCTTAGAAAGTGACACTTGGAGATGATTACCAATATCCCATCAAGGGAATGGGAGAATCAAACTACAAGCTAGATTCATAAAACTCAATAAAGATGAAGGATGTACTCTATGTACCAGGCCTGAAGAAGAACTTGCTTTCCATATCAACTTTAGATAAGAAAGGATACAGAGTTGCCTTTATAGATGGAGAAGTTCTTATGTGGGCTAAAGAAGAAACCATAAATGAAGCAATCGTCATCGAAAATGAAGAAAATGGCTTATATAAGCTGAAGGGTCACCCAGAGACTGTCATGACCCATGCCATCGAAAACTCATGCAAACTTTGGCATAGAAGATTATCCCACATCAACTACAAGGCGCTACCATATATATGCAAAGTTGTCACAGGTTTACCAGAACTCAAGGTCGATCAAGAAGGCATATGCAATGGATGTGCGCAAGGGAAGAATATCAAGAACCCTTTTCCAAAAAGGGACAACAAAGCGGAAGGAGTACTAGAACTCATTCACTCAGACGTGTGTGGCCCAATGCCATCATCCTCCATTAGAGGGTATGTATACTATGTATCATTCATTGATGACTATTCTCGCAAGACCTGGATATATTTCTTGAATTCTAAAGATGAAGTATTCAACAAATTCAAGGAATTCAAAGCCTTGATAGAGAATCTTTCTGAAAGGAAGATTAAGATACTCAGGTTAGATAATGGAGGAGAATACACCTTAAAAGAGTTCGTGAAATTCTGCAGAGATGTTGGGATCAAGAGGGAACTCACTACTCCCTATAGTCCTCAACAAAACGGTGTAGTTGAACGAAAGAATAGAACAATTATGGAAGTTGTAAATACCATGATTCATGATCAAGATCTTCCTATGTGCTTATGGGCAGAAGAAGCAATGGCAGCTATTTATGTGCAGAACCGATTATCCCATAGCGCACTTGGGTTCAAGACCCCAGAAGAGGTGTTCACTGGAAAGAAGCCAGAGGTAAGCCATCTCAAAGTATTTGGCTATCTAGTGTTTATTCATATACCGAAAGAGAAAAGGAACAAGCTAGAACCCTCTGGAAAGAAGGGAATATTTGTGGGATACTGTGAGGTCTCCAAGCCCTTCAGAATCTACATACCTGGTCACCGTCACATTGAGATCATTAGGGACGTGACCTTTGATGAAGAAGCAACAGTTAAGAAATCAAGAAGATGCCAGCTTGAAGAAGTATATGAAGAGGAACTCGTAATTCCCAGGATTGCAGAATCTGTGAGGGAAGTTCCCAAAGCTGCAGAACCAGTAAGGGAAGTCATAACTTCCCCTGATGAGGAGACTCCTAAAGACCATGATATAACAAAAGTTCAAGAACCTCCTCAAATGACCTTCTCTCATAAAAGAATTCCTGCTTGGGCAAGAGAGCTAGTTATTCAAGATGGAGAGAAGTATGGTGTTCCAGAATGAACCTTGAGACAGGTGAAAAGACCAAAGCCATTCTCCAGCTACACGACTTTGATGTGTGATCTCCTAGATGAGGAGCCTACCTGCTTTGAAGAAGCCATTCAAAAGAAGGAATGGGCAAATGCCATGACATAGGAATAACAATCCATAATAAAGAACGATGTATGGGAAATAGTTCCCAAACCAAAAAGTAAGGATGTGGTATCATCGAAATGGCTCTTCAAAATAAAACATGCTACTGATGGAAGTATTGAGAAATATAAATCAAGATTTATCGCTCATGGATTTTCCCAGAAGGAAGGCATTGACTATGAGGAGACATTCGCTCCTATGGCCAGATACACTTCGATCAGGACCATCATAGCTCTTGCAGCTAAGATGAAATGGAAGTTGCACCAGATGGACGTGAAGACAACCTTCGTAAATGGTGTTATCGAAGAAGAAGTATATATAGAGCAACCCCAAGGATTTGAGGTTGAAGACATGAAGTCTCATGTCTGCAAATTAAAGAAAGCCTTATACAGATTGAAGCAAGCTCCTAGAGCTTGGTATGGCCATATAGATAGTTTCTTGACGAGCTTGGGCTTTACCAAGAGTAAAGTTGATTCAAATCTCTACTTCAAAATTATGAACGACGAGCTAGTAATACTATTGTTGTATGTGGATGACTTATTCTTAACTAGAGAAGAAAAGCTCATCACCGAATGTAAGAAGAGACTTGATTCAGAATTTGAGATGAAAGACCTCGACCTAATGCATTTTTTCTTAAGTCTTGAGGTATGGTAGAGTCCAGAGAGGATCTTCCTTAACCAAGGAAAGTACATGATCGAAATCTTAAAGAGATTCGATATGCTAGAATGTAAGTCCATGAATACACCCATGGAAACGAAGCTGAAGCTGTTGGTTGATACTTCGTCAGACTTGATAGATGCCACACTGTACAAATAGATTATTGGATCGCTGATGTACTTGATGAACACCAAACCAGACATTTGTTTTGCAATGAACACCTTGAGTCAGTTCCTGGTAGAACCTAGACGTATTCATCTAGTGGTTGCAAAGCATGTGATGAGGTACCTTGACGCAACCCTTCCCCCGCTCCCCGGAGAACGATCGCGATCACCAGGACCTTCTCTAACCTTTGGCCCGAAGAGCGTCAATGCTCCTCTAATTCCTCGTCAGGAATTCTTCACCCACAACACTTTCCTTCTAATGATCTCCCTTGACTATCGGGAAATTGAAATTCGCGTTATCGCGAATTCTATGCTCGCGTGTTTCTCACTTCACAATCCATGAAACCCAATATGGGTCAAACGTTGAATTTTCCCTTCTATTCTCGGCGATTTTCCCGTATCGGGATATCGCTACTTGCGATATCAACACTCTAAATTTTCAAAACCCGAGTACCGATGTACCGATTCCCCGATACAGCACCGCCTGTATTCCACTAGCTTCTGGGGTCCCACACTGACAAGTCACCTTCGGGATATCGCGGATCGCGAATATGTCATGCAAGAGTTCTCTGCTGTCGAGAACCCCGATTCTCCGAACCCCAAACTCCGATACACATGTGCGCTTTCTTCCTACCACGTCGCCTTCTCTCTTCGCTATATCGAGAATCACGGGATTGTGATTTCACTCGTTGAAATTCCTTCGCACTGGGAAACCCCGAATGCCGAATCCCGACTCTCTAGGATCTAGTGCCACATGTCCCTATGGTGATCGACGGCTCCGATTAAATCGGGAAATTGCCAATCGCGATTTCAGCAATTATGAAACTCTTGCCTCCGTAAAGTCCGATAAGTCAATTTTCGATGGCTCGCGGTTCCTCCCATGTCTAACGGTTAAATTCCTCGCAGCTTTCCAAGATCTGACGGTTGTCAGGTGGTTGCTCCAGATCTGACGGCCCAGATCCGCTCTTATGTGCACTCCTCCTTTTGAGGTTCAACCGTGCGCCAATCCTCTCGATCCAACGGATGATGGGATTTCTTCTCGAGATCCGATGGATGTCGGTCCTCCTCTCCTGTCCGCTCCTCCTGAGCTCCTCCTGGACGCGAAAATCCAACGGTGCAAATCTTCTTTCTCCGTCGATCCGACGGTTGCTGTGCTCCCTCGAGCTTCCTGTGTCTTCTTCCCAGACTTGGAAGAATTTAAACCTTCCAAAGGCCTCAACCCTTGCTTCCTTTCTCTTGCGCGAACTCCTCAACCCTGAGTTCCGCTAATGCGTGTAGAAGGCGTTGTTTCCTTCTGAGCTTGTATCTTGGCCCTTCAAAGGATTTTGATGTCTGCCCTCCTTGCAGAACCTCTGCGCACCCACGGTGTTGTCCCTCCTGAGCTTATATAATCACTCAGGCCCCTAAGGGGATTTTCTCTTCTTTCTCCCACAGATGCAGAATAAAAGGCCTCCCAGGCTCTCTATTCGCTCAAACAACCTCCTCGCTGAGACTTTCTGGGTATTCAGTGACCCGACAGAATTCCTTCAATAGATTCTCCTCTTGAGCCCATAACTCAAAGAGTTCTCTTCTCTTCTCCTGCGCCTATCTGTGCACAGTTCCTCAATGCCCACCTGGCAGAGTCTTCCAGAATCCTCAGCGATTCTGTCCTTCTTAAGAACTCACAACGGAGTTCTCCTTCTCAGCACCTCGTGTGCACACTCAATGCCCACTCGGCAGAGCTCTACAGAACCTACAACAAGGTTTCTATCTGCAACTGTGTCCTCCCTCCCACAGTCTACCTCTTGAGGTGTTCAGCAACCTCAAAGGTCTTTCTCTTCCTGAGTTGTTGATCTCAATTCCTATGCTCTCAGCACGTCTTTGTCTGACTCCTCAGAGTTCAGAGGTGCAACCTGTGCACGGCCATCAGAACCTCAACGTTCTGTCACACCCACCTGGTGTGAAGCCTCAAAGACCTTCAACCTGAAATCAAACACACTCCCTGCAAACGCATGATAACAACACACGAATATAGCATAATAAAAGAACACTCAACATACATCCATTCAACACCGAATAATGCAGGAAAAACTGCTCTGTTTTATTAAATGGCAAAATGCCTGTATTTTACAAGGTGTTCTCAAGCTCTCCTCGGCTCTCCTTAATTCTACCAGACCCCTCCCTAAAATGAGATATCAAAACCTCTTTTACATGAGGCAGCTGAATCGAGCGCTGCCCTCCAGGATTCTACCTACCCTATTAAATTTACAATCAATGGCCGTCTAGTCTGCTACCCAGAACTAGATCTCAGCCGATCTATAATAAATTCCTATTTTATCTACAGCCTGCGCAAAGGCACGGCTTCTATGGCTCACCAGCCTAAGGCATTTAATTTACATTCAATACATATACAAATGAGGCTGCACCTCATTTTTTGCATATGAATGCATGCACGCTGACGTGGCTAGCTGGCTGGCTGGCTGCATGGAGAGATGCTCCTGCATCATACTCCACAGCTGCAAAATCCATGAGCTCCCGCTCATGAGCTTCCTCTGTCATCTATTGGAAATCCCCCTGGATCCCAAACAAATGTGTGGAGCTGTCCATTTGCTCCATCCTACTGCTGCTGCTGCTTCCTTCTGCCTGTTCAGCCTCTCCTTGCTGACAGTATCTGCTGACTCTAACATCAGCCTGTTGATCTCCATGATTACCTCATCCAGCTGTTCCAGTGGCTGGTTTTGCTGTTGCAGTCTCCTCAGCTGCAAAATATTTTGGCCATTGGGAAGATCTCCCACGCCTTCAGCTGTTTCCAACTTCATCTGTTGGATGTGCACGCCCTGCACTTTTACTCTTTCCTCCAGGGCTTCAATTTGATCCCACAGATCAGCAAAACATGTGTTGTCTGCCTCTTCCTCTTCTTCTTCTGCAACCTCCCCTGTTGCATTGTTTTCAGCTTCATGGCTGAAAATGCTGAGCCATTCCTCAGAATGCTCATCTTCCTCTTTTGCTCCTACTTGAGCTTTTGCTGTCAGCCCCATTGCTACAATGCTCCTCTGTTCAACTACCCGACTGAAATTACTGAGTTGTTCCTTAGAACAATCATTTTCTTCACCTGCTTGGGCAACTTTCAAAGTTTGCTCCAATTCTTGTTCTTCTGCTCGGGCAGTCTTCGCTATCTGCACCGATTCTTCTTGGATAGTCACGGTCGACTGTTCCCCTGCTGCATCCGCATCATAAAATTCGGCCTCTTCCTGGGCAGATGACAGGGATATGTAAATTCCCCCAATCTTCACATGGCCCCTCAAATCTTCTGTGGTCAGCTGCACCTACTAATCCCCTTGCGAGCTCATCTGCTCGGTCATCTCCTCTGGCTGAATCTGATTCACTAGTTCATCCCTGCAAAGTGGGATGCTTTTGTTGCCTTCCTGGCAGATTTTGAGATCCATCAATCCCACCTGCATCATCACCCATCGTTGAACTTGACTCTCCTCTAAGTCCATGATACTTTCAGACAGTCCCAAAATTTCACCTCTGCCCACCTGGCAGTTCAACACGCCTCCACTGCCCTCCTGGCAGTCTTCAAGATCTTCATATGATCTCCTTTCATTGCCCAACTGACAATGCAAAGTTTCCTCATTGTCCTCCTGACAATCCATGAGATCTTCAGCTGATCTCATTTCTATTTCCTTGCCCAACTGGCAATTGGAAATTCCCTGACTGTCCTCACGACAGTCTTTGAGACCCTCAACTGATCTCAATCTGTTGCCCTCTTGGGAAACCAGAATTTATTCTTTTCTACCCAACTGACAGTGCTTGAGATCATCAGTCGATCCCAATTCATCCCAATCATCATCATCATCATCAAGACCTTTTCCAGTCTCTGGTTCGCATACTTGAACCAATTCTTCATTCTGCCGCATCTGCAGTTCAAGCCTCTCTATCTCTGCTCTGATGTCAACGAGCTCTCTATCCATCTCCGCAAGCTTTTCTGCCTTGCTTTTCTTCCTGCGGCCTTCAGTAGCCATCCTGCTACCTCTATATACCTTCGTGGCAGATCTGTTGCTGTCATTCCTCATCATGAGTTCAACCAGCTTCATCTTTGCAGTCTTGCAAACTGTCTATGGATTGCTGCCTACCTGCAAGCAAGTCCTCACAGAGTCCTCCAGTGATCTGTCTTCTTCCACTTGCCTTCTCCTCTCTGCTTGAAGTATACAAATAGACTTCCCCCTCTGATACCACTTAATGTGTATCAGGGTGCTTTCTTCTGCTCTACCTCTTCCTGCCTGAAATATACAAGCAAGAATTTCCGGCTCTGATACCACTCTGACAGAACCCTTTCCCCGCTCCCCGGAGAACGATCGCGATCACCAGGACCTTCTCTAACCTTTGGCCCAAAGAGCGTCAATGCTCCTCTAATTCCCCGTCGAGAATTCTTCACCCACAACACTTTCCTTCTAATGATCTCCCTTGACTATCGGGAAATCGAAATTCGCGTATTCTATGCTCACGTGTTTCTCACTTCACAATCCCCGAAACCTGATATGGGTCAAATGTTGACTTTTCCCTTCTATTCTCGACGGTTTTCCCTTATCGGGATATCACTACTTGCGATATCAACACTCTGAATTTTCAAACCCCGAGTGCCGATGTACCGATTCCCCGATACAGCGCCACCTGTATTCCACTAGCTTCCGGGGTCCCACACTGACACATCACCTTTGGGATATCGCGGATCGCGAATCCATCATGCAAGAGTTCTCTGTTGTCGAGAACCCCGATTCTCTGAACCATGAACTCCGATACACACGTGTGCTTTCTTCCTGCCACGTCGCCTTCTCTCTTCGCTATATCGGGAATCGCGGGATCGTGATTTCACCCGTTGAAATTCCTTCGCACCGGGAAACCCCGAATGCCGAATCCCGACTCTCCGGGATCTGGTGCCACCTGTCCCTATGGTGATCGACGGCTCCGATTAAATTGGGAAATCGCCAATCGCGATTTCAGCAATTATGAAACTCTTTCCTCCGTAAAGTCCGATAAGTCGATTTCTGATGGCTTGCGGTTCCTCCCGTGTCTAAGGGTTAAATTCCTCACAGCTTTCCAAGATCTGACAGTTGTCGGGTGGTTGCTCCAGATCTGACGGCCCATATCTGCTCTTTTGTGCGCTCCTCCTTTTGAGGTTCAACCATGCGCCAATCCTCCCGATCCAACGGATGATGGGATTTCTTCTCGAGATCTGATGGCTGTCGGTCCTCCTCTCCTGTCTGCTCCTCCTGAGATCCTCCTGGACGCGGAAATCCAACGGTGCAGATCTTCTTTTTCCATCGATCCGACTGTTGCTGTGCTCCCTCGAGCTTCCTGTGCCTTCTTCCCAGACTTGGAAGAATTTAAACCTTCCAAAGACCTCAACCCTTGCTTCCTTTCTCTTGCGCGAACTCCTCAACCCTGAGTTCCGCTAATGCGTGTAGAAGGCATTGTTTCCTTCTGAGCTTGTATCTTGGCCCTTCAAAGGATTTTGATGTCTTCCCTCCTTGCAGAACCTCTGCGCACCCATGGTGTTGTCCCTCCTGAGCTTATATAATCACTCAGGCCCCTAAGGGGATTTTCTCTTCTTTCTCCCACAGATGGAGAATAAAAGGCCTCCCAGGCTCTCTATTCGCTCAAACAACCTCCTCGCTGAGACTTTCTGGGTATTCAGTGACCCGGCAGAATTCCTTCAGCGGATTCTCCTCTTGAGCCCAGAACTCAAAGAGTTCTTTTCTCTTCTCCTGCGCCTATCTGCGCACAGTTCCTCAACGCCCACCTGGTGGAGTCTTCCAGAATCCTCAGCGATTCTGTCCTTCTTAAGAACTCACAGCGGAGTTCTCCTTCTCAGCACCTCGTGTGCACGCTCAATGCCCACTCGGCAGAGCTCCACAGAACCTACAGCAAGGTTCCTGTCTGCAACTGTGTCCTTCCTCCCACAGTCTACCTCTTGAGGTGTTCAACAACCTCAAAGGTCTTTCTCTTCCTGAGTTGTTGATCTCAGTTCCTATGCTCTCAGCACATCTTTGTCTGACTCCTCAGAGTTTAGAGGTGCAACCTGTGCACAGCCATCAGAACCTCAATGTTCTGTCACACCCACCTGGTGTGAAGCCTCAAAGACCTTCAACCTGAAATCAAACACACTCCCTACAAACGCATGATAACAACACACGAATATAGCATAATAAAAGAACACTCAACAGACATCCATTCAACACCGAATAATGCAGGAAAAACTGCTCTGTTCTATTAAATGGAAAAATGCCTGTTTTTTACAAGGTGTTCTCGAGCTCTCCTCGGCTCTCCTTAATTCTACCAGACCCCTCCCTAAAATGAGATATCAAAATCTCTTTTACATGAGGCGGATCAATCGAGTGCTCCCCTCCAGGATTCTACCTACCCTATTAAATTTACAATCAATGGTCGTCTAGTATGCTACCCAGAACTAGATCTCAGCCGATCTATAATAAATGCCTATTTTATCTACAGCCTGCGCAAAGGCACGACTTCTATGGCTCACCAGCCTAAGACATTTAATTTACATTCAATACATATACAAATGAGGCTGCGCCTCCTTTTTTGCATATGAATGCATGCACGCTGACATGGCTAGCTGGCTGGCTGGCTGCATGGAGAGATGCTCCTGCATCATACCTTAAAGGTACAATAGATTATGGTCTCAGCTATGATGGAGATCATAATTTCACATTGAGTGGATATACTGATGCAGATTGGGTAGGAAGCGTTGCTGATAGAAAAAGCACTTTCGGATGCTATTTCAGTTTTGGATCAACCATGTTCTCATGGCAGAGTAGGAAGCAATCCAGTATTTCTCTCAGCACAGCGGAAGCAGAGTACATTGCCGCATGTTTTTCTAGTTGCAAAGCTATATGGATTCGAAAGTTGTTGACCGGTTTATTTGACCTAGAAATGGAAGCAACCACGATCCTATGTGACAACCAGAGCTACATAAAAATGACAGAGAATCCTATATTCCATGACAGGTCGAAGCACATAGAGATTCACTATCATTACATCTGTGACATGGTGCAGAGAGGAGCCTTGAAGCTCCTATATGTCAGCACAGATGAACAGGTTGTTGATGTGTTGACCAAACCTCTATCTCATGTAAAGTTTGAACACTTTCGAGATAAGCTTGGTATAGTTCGAAAGGACCCTCCCTAAAAGGGGGAGTGTGTGATTCCTTGCTTCTGACCTCACTGTTAGATGCAAAGCAAGATGATGTGTGATTCCTTGCTTCTGACCTCGCTGTTAGACGTAAAGCAAGATGATTCCTTGCTTCTGACCTCATTGTTAGACGTAAAGCAAGATGATGTGTGATTCCT